>JAQGCC010005767.1:0-11081 GCA_034698905.1 Xestoiulus laeticollis
GATTTACAACTTTCGTAAATCACGTAAAAGTGCGAGATTGTACAACTACGAACCTCAACTTGAGTACCCCTAATATACCTTGTTCTGACATGTCTTTCTGCAATAAATTATAGGCCTACAGCTAGGCTACAAGCACCGTGATTATAAGGGAGTGTAGGGGTCAAATTGATACAGTAGAACCTGTTTAAAATAATCTTGTGTAAAATAAATATCCACTTTAAAATAATAAAATGTGCCGGACCTGACTTGGGCCCATGCATTCAATGAAATTGCATAAAATAATAACCTCTATAAAGCGATATTTAGTATATTTAGTTGGTCCCAATGGTTTATTAAGGGAATATCAACAATGGAACTGTAAAAAATATCAAACATTGAATCATAAATGTCGAACATGGTAAAGAAAATGGCAGGGAGATGCTGGTCAATTAAACTTTGTTTGTGGTACCCTATAACTACTGATTCGCACACTGTATATGGATTGAAAAAACGGGGAAATTCCCTATTTTTAGGCTGTGTAAATAGCGTCGACCAATAGCTAGTGACTCAAGACTGATTCATAAAGGGGGAATTCCCTATCTTGCGGATGAACCTGTCTGAAGTAATATTTTTTCCCTGGTCCCAGGAATATTATTTTAGTCAGGCTCTACTGTAATACATGTACCAAATTCAATTGAAGCATGGCCTAGCTGCTTCAAAATGTGAAGATCATGATATGAAGAGGACATTTTTTGATGCTTTCTTTCTTGATTGATGACGTCTTATGGTCCAATTAAACCGATGTCACCTGAATCCCTTTTGCTACCTTGGCAACCTTTAAAAAAAGGAAATGTCTGTGTTCTATAACAAATGTTGCTCGATGGCCTAGAATGAAATGTGCAATGGTGCGAAGGAAAAGGTCGCACTGGGCTTTTAAATCCAGAAGTTGTCTGTAGCACGGCTGGAAAGTGGGAATTTTCGACCCCCAAAAGCCTGCATGCATGCATCGGAGACTGAGCTTGACAAATGCTAATACGAAGAACGCCTTCCCATCTCATCCGCTATTGAAAGAATAATGGGATGAATTTACCGGATTTATGACATGAATACATTACCAACGCGTTGCCTAGTTTTCCAATTGCAGAAATTTGTCTCTGGGGATCAATAGTCTTTTTTTTCCACCTTTGCATTTTTTTCTTCTTCTCGTTTTGCAGTGCTTTTTTATTTGTGAAGTAGAAAAAATGCCCCACCTTGATTTCGTGCTGTTTGTTGCTTTTTTTCCATCGGAGACGAAAAAGCAAAGCACCTAAAACGACAAAAAGCAAAAATGTCGTAATAAAACTAGAGCCCATCAAATAAAAGCATTTTGGAAAATTGTTTTTTTTTTTTTCATAATGAGCACCTATGAGCTCGATTTAGAAGTGCGTGAGCTTTAATGCTTCGCTCTTTCTCTACAATTATTATAATTACTGGTTCTATTAGGTTCGCGAGGCCGTCGATATTACTTTTGCAGAAAATACTTTTCGCGCCGTATTCAAGTATGGCGAGTTTGAACTTGTTTTAGCTGTATGTCCAGTTTTGCCTTCTACAGTGTCATTTCCGCACTTTGCAATAGCGGTAGTAGTTTGCTTTATGGGCTATAACCCGTTTAAAATGTCTTCCTTTTTTTTAATTGAGAGAGGTTAAAAAAAACCTGTTTGCGGTCAACTTGGTGAGAATCATATTAACTGGGTTTGGGGAATGCATGAAGTGTCATTTCACGAATTTGTTCATTGTCAAGATGTCAAAGATATTGTAGAAAACCGCCTTGTGGCGTAATTCCTTGTGGTATATTCAATACTCTACGAGTAGGAGACAAAAATGCCCAATACACACAAATAAATAGTAAAAAGTCAGCCCCTTTGATTCCAGAAGCAGCCATTTTTCAGGCACGCTTTCAAAAGCAAGGAAAATGGCCGCCGTTGGAATCATTGGGAAGTCATGTTAAAGGCCCAAACTCTAAAGTAACATACTGTATAATTGTAAATAAATTAAAGGCAGTTCACTTGTATTTGTTCTTGTACATGGCAGTTTTAATGTTTGCGCACTTTGGTTCCAGAAGCAGCCATATTTCCAGCGCGCTTTCAAAAGCAAAAAAAAAATGGCCGCCGCTGGAATCATTGGGAAGTCATGTTAAAGCTCCAAAATAACCAATATCAACAAATAAATTTAAGACAGTACATTTGTATTTGTACAGGTAGATAGTATTTTTAATGTTTGTGCCCTTTGATTCAAGAGGCAAGCCATTTTATTGGTGCGCTTTCAAGGTAGCTATAGGAGTCAGGGGGCACGGCCATGTTGGAAATTCCATGTTGCAATTCATATTATTGATATCAACATTTTGATTTGTTATTGATGTACATGTAGTGTAAGATTCCGTGACAAAGCCTTCACAATCATAACAATGGCGAACACTATTTCAATGTCATCCTTTTATTCATACTGCCAATAAGGCTGAGTCTATTGGAAGTCTTCCAATTGAATTTCACATTGCAATTTTCTGGTCCACTGGGACGAGGTAGTTGTGACAAATTTGACAGATGAGCTCCACTGTATATATATCGAATAATTTGGGCAATTAAGCAGTGCTACTGGTCCATATCAAGGAGCGCATAATCCAGGGAGCAGCAGCTTGTTTGCGGCAACTTCCCCTAATTATTGAAAGGAAAGGGTTGCATAACACCTATAATTACCAGCAAGCACGAAGAATAGCATTTTGCCTGCTTCAAAACATCATGTCCGAGCAAGTGGACTCTGTGGGTGGTGCATGCCTTGTGCATCCATGCTTAAAATATGTCCCGATGAGATGAATGTCCCACTTTTGTATCCATGTTGTGTCGTGGTGATTTTTGTTGCTTGTTGCTAATTGCTATTGTCATTTCTGTTTCTAGGTGTGGGGATTGTGCTGATCACCGTAAGTGGAATCGCCTGGCGTTTGACGTCACACGATGCCCCCTCATGCCGCATGATGCTAGGACTTCATTCGGAAGAGCCTGAACCTAATCGCCGCTTTGTGCCAAGGGTGCCACCCTCTTACGGAAGGCCGCATCATCCTTATGCAGGTAAAACTGGTGAAATAGTGAACTTGGCCATGGGTAAAATGACCAAATCTCTTGTCTTTTGGCTGCCGATGTGTAAATCTTTGTATCGGAGCTCCTCGCTTTAATGATTTGCGGTGGCATCGATAACAAACTAAATCTAAAACCATCACTCGTTCATTATTTATCTTTCAGCTATGATGTATCCAGAATTTCAGTATCGACCACCACCTCCTTCGTATCAAGCTTCCATGCAAGAATATCGCCTTCGACTCTTGCTTTTGGACCGACATCATCCGGCACCGAGCACTTCGCTCTCTCCCGTGTCGCCGCCACCCACGTATAGGTCCAACACGGGAAACACGAGCACATTTGCGAGGTAACTATCACCACTCGGTACTGGAAGGTGCTTGCTTTTCTTCAATTTGAGTAATTTAGCAGGCGCAAGGTTTGGTTTCCCGTTTGCCGAGTGTTGTTTTTGGAGATGGCTCAAAATTTAATAGCATAACTGAATAACTCAAATATGTCTTACTACAAAATTATTACTGTAATTTATTTAAAACTTATCTTTGAACTGAAGCAGCATCGTTTTTCTCAACTGTTTTATTTGAATCTCAGAACTAGAACAATTTTAAACCCTTTTTTGGAATGCTTGCATGCCATCTTTCATTTCGGAACACTAGCATGTGCATTGGTTCACATGCTGAATGCACATGTTATATTTCCTGGCTTTTTTCCATAAACAACAGGCATGCCGCAATTCCTAACCAATATAAAATATTGTAAAACTAACTAAATATTAACATTAATACCGAGAATGCATTTGATAAACCTGCGGTGCGGTTCGTAAGATTTATTTTAAAAATAATTAAATGGCCTTGTTCTGGTTTAGCACCCACTGATGCCGCATGAGCTCTTAGCATACAACCATTTCTGGAGGAAAATGCCAAAGACTAGTACGCCAATAGAAAGTGCTGAGCCATATAATGGGACCATTACAGAAAGGAAATGGAGAATGGGAATTGAAATCTCATTTTCAAAGTCTCGTATTCAATGACGTGATGACGTGTGGAAGTTATATTTACTCGTTTTTAAAAACCTAATGGCAGATGTATGTAAATTTTGAAAATAACAGCTGAATGCGGAACTTCTTTCTCGGCGTATCTTTCTTAGTTTTATCCATTGTATGTTTTTATTACCGCCGTCTTACACGTAGAAACTAACACCTGTCATTCAAATATAATAGCTGAAAGGGCTGACTTAGATCCTTGAATCGGTAACTTGTTTTCCTTGGTTTATTTAAACTAACAGGCAAACCATCATGCGAATGATAAACGAGCGCATTATTGAATTTTCACATGACCACGTCGATATATAGCGGTAATGCCACAGAATCGAATGCCATACACCATATAAAGATTTTTTAAGTCGTGCTCAATTTGATTTTGCGATACGTGTATCGGTTTGCATATTCCTCTGTTTACATGCAAACTTTAAATTAATCCTCGAACTCAAAATTGTTGTGTTTTTTCTATTAATGAACGAGGTGTCAAAGCAAAACTTCCAAAAAAATTTAAATTAGTCTAGTTTTTTTTAGAAATTAAGGTTTTTAAAAAATCAAATTTGCAGCTGCGTTCGGCTTTAGTTTGTTTGTGGTAGTTAATTGGATTTTCTAAATACGGTTCATGCAGTTTCAAGAATTATGGCAAAAGACATGCAAGAAAGTTGCAAAAATTGTAAATCACACTTATTTGTCTTAAGCCAGGTGCACACGAGCGGTGCGTGTGCCGTATTGCGATTCAGCGAGACGCTATTTCGAATGGCGTGCTGCAGACGTGTTGAAAGCAGTCCATTGGAATATTAGCGGAACGTGGAATCGCAAGCTTGCACCGCTCGTGTGCACTGGGTCTTAGCCCCAGGCCACACTAGGTTGGAAACGCGGGTTTGACTAGCCTCAAACTAGGCTTTTAATTAAAAAAGAATTTTTGCCCGAGATATTAATGTGCACATTTTATAATTCTAGAATTTAAATTAAATTTGATGCCCTGTTTGAGGCTAGCCAAACGCGCGTTGCCAGCCTAGCGTGACCTGGGGCTACAAGTGCAGTAAATATTCCTTGAGAAGTCTTTAAAATTAGGCAAAGTATCCAAAAAACTAAAAAATGATATTGATGGGCTAATTGTTTCTCATCGATCCAGAATTATTAAAATTTAGGATTGAAACGTCAAACTGGTAAAAGCCAACTTGAGGTGGCGGTGCTATTTTCTAGACACAAATGAAAAACTGGAATCCATGTAAACTTAAGGTTAGGTTATAGGTTTGGTTAGGCAAAGTTAGGTTAAAACCTCAGTGACCTCACCACGAGCTAAATAATTGCTTATGTCGAAGCCTTCTTTTGAGGCTAAAAAACAGCACATGTGCCACATAAAGTTGACTTCTACCAATTGGTTGTTGCCAAAGATAGGCAATGTTTTTCATTGGGATTCAGGATTCAGGAATAGTATGCAGAAATTATGGATTCCAGCCAGTGTGCATTCCATATTATCACTTGGTAAAATTAGAAAACTCCAATAAATTTCAGAAATCTTAACTCTAGATTCAGGTTGAGATTTATGAAAACTTTGCTATATACATGTACATGTATGAACATATGTCTTTACAGCTTTAGATTAAAGTATACAGTAATATTCAGTAGGCCTAGATTTAACATCCTAAACAAACTTTGCATTTATGGTTCATCCAGAAGAATGTTCAAGGATTAAAGCTCAATGGGATTCAACACGAATATTTTTAAAATTCTGTATAATTCAATGAAAATTCTTGGTTTTCCAGGTTTGAAAGCAATTCGAGCAACTGGCAGATTCCTATTTCACTGGTATTTCCCAGATTATCAGCTGGTGTCCAATGCCTCTTTCAGCCTCACCTTGGACACGAAGCGGAATCCCAACATGGTCACCTTTCTATTGATGCTTCAAGGGAAGATCAGCCTTGAAGAACTCAGGAGCAAGATATTAACCGAGATTGTAAACAAGAGGAAACATGGTCGAGGGACTGGGTTGCTGTTTCCTCACCTGAAGATGCGCATGACCAACATGTTGGGGTGTCACGTATGGGAACAGAATGCCCATTTCGACATTACCAAGCACGTGACCATGGCCACCGGAAGGTGGCAAGAAAGACCAATCAGCGAGTCGAACATACAGGTAAGAAGCCTTGGCATGAATACCAAACAAACTTTGTTAAGGCTGAACTAAACACCCCCTTTCCTATGGGGAAATTTCTTGACGAGCTCAGCGCATTTTCTAAATAAAATTCTGGGAAAAAAAATTGGTAAAACTATACTGTGTTCATAGATCTAATGCACAGAGACCATATTTTTTATGAAAATGGTCCTTAAATTTTAAATTTAATAAATAAGAATAAATTTTAAATTTCACATGTCTAAGTCTTTGATGCCACCTTGTGTCAGACAGTCAGCTGCAAGCGTTTTTAGGAATTTGAATTTTGTTAAGAGATCAGCAAATTAATTATACATGTACCAGTTAAGGTGTGTATTTTAATTTAAAAGCACGAATTATTTATCTAGCTAGGGCACAGATACATTTATATTAACGTTTCTTTAATATTAAGCAAGTAATCAATAAATTTCCGAAACCAGACGATAAATTGCAGGTAGCTGATTGCAGGTGGCAGCAAGTTCATGCAAAACACCCGTGAAATTTAAAAAATAATCTAATTTATTGATTTTAAAAATAACCAGGCATTTTCATAAAAAACATGATCTCCGTGCACTAGATCTATGAAAACAAAACTTTTATCAATTTTCCCACTCCCCCCAGAATTTCAATGAGAAAAGACGCTGGGCTCGTCAAGAAATTTCCCCATAGGACAGGGGTTGTTAAAAAAAGATCCAATTGGTTTCAATCAAGGACTAAAACATTGTCACAGAACTTCCAGAAATTAACCATTGTCGTCTTTTCCAGGAATTCATCACCGAACAGTGCTGCCTCCCCATACCGGAGAATATATCCCCATGGCAGGTGTTGTTGGTCAATCTGCAGAGCACGGACTTGAAGATGGACACTGTGTGCGTCTTTATAAGACTCCACCATCTGGTCTCTGAGGGCTTGACCCTCGAGCACCTGTTCCGGTCCGCGTTCACTGGTTCTGGAGTTCCCGCTCCAATTTCCAGTTCCGAGGCTCCCGTCCCAGTCTCCAGTTCCGAGACTCCCATCCCAATTCCAACTTCCAGGTCCTTGCCGGCGTTTCATACAATTCCAGAGACATACTCTGTGTTTTCCAAGCGTAGCGCTACCAAACAAACGCTAAGACAGACTCTGGACTGGATTCAAGCGACCATCAGCACGGTGCGCTCCAAGTGCGATCCGGAAGAGCCCAGAGATGACCTAAACGCTGCCTGGCGTTTCATGCGCAAGCTTCTACATGGCGTCCAGCGCTTCTTCAGTGAGCTTCAAAAGCTCTACGAGACGACAGATCCACAGTGTGCTGGCCGGAGCGCTTGGTACCGGACAGGCAGCCTGATATACCTCTTCCCACGCCTAATGGGCAGTTTCGACTGGCTCTGGACAATCTCCCTTCTGGATCTGCTGAAGCAGACCACGAAGGGTCTCTTGCATCTCCCTTTGATGTTGGTCTGGCTGGGGTACCTCAGCACCCGTTCGGCAGCCAGTGGCATCATGACCACGGCCACAGAGGTCCAGCTGTTTCTCCGGAGCGGCAGACCAATCTACATCATGATAAAGAACACATGCCGGGAAATCTGTGATACTTTACATACCATCATTCTGGCTCCCTCCATCATCCTGAACGAGATCCTGAAGAAGTCCAGCCACTACCCGCTAACCCGATCCTCTGGATCAGGCAGGAAAGCCGTGGCTTGGTCCGAACCACTACCGCTCGATGTGGTGCGGAAAGTGAAGGAGGCCAGCGGGGCCACTACCAATGAGGTCCTGGTGAGTATCTGTGCAGGGGCCCTGACGCGCTACTTCAGAACGATGGGACTTGATGTACCAGAAAACATCATGACCACCATTCCAGTGTACTCAAAGAACTTTGTCGATACATGCGAAACCGACAGCGATGGATTTGTCATGTTGTCCCTTCCAACCGGTGAAAGCGACGCCATGGAGTGCCTAACCACCACCAAGCGACGGATGGCCAGGATCCGCAACAGTCCATCCAAATACCTGGTTAGCATGGCCCTCTTGCGCTACTTGCCCTACTTCCTACCAGACTTTCTTGTCAGCATCCTCGTAAAATTCCTCAGTCTGGAGTACCTGATGATCTTGGCAAATATCTCAATCAGCACCGGCAGCCCAGTGGTAGCGTGGGGTAGGGAAGTGAAGACATTCTGCTATTGGAAGTCTCCACAAGCAAACGCAGGTAAGTAGTTTCTGGGGTTGCTATAAAGGTACGGTTTGTGTGGTACGGCTTGCGATTTTGGCTAGTTTTGGCTGCGGCCGAAGGCAGTTGCAAATCGGCCACAGGGGACGTTTTCCAGTTGTGAAGCAAACCTTGTTTTTTTTCGTTTTAAACCATTTAAAATTCCATATTTAGAATAAATATCACCATTTACACAACAAAAGTGTTTTAATCTGAAAATGTCGGCCTGGTGCAAAACATTGCTTACCCAGTGTTGCATGCGAATGCGTTTCGACTGGTCCCTAGAGCAGTCGCGCTGCAGCCGCAAAGCCGTGCCACCGAGAAGGCCTCCATAAGATGACATTGTCAGCAGTCATTGGCGGCTTCGAGCTTACGCAGCGTCGCACGGCCAGCCGCACCACACAAACCGTACATTTAAGCTCAAGCCGGCAACGCTTTTTCCGCATAATTAGATGTGCACATGTGCTGTTCATGCGCGAATCTAATTATGCGGAAAAGCGTTTCCGGCTTGCGTGAAGGAGCCTAATAAATAACAGATTTTCTTATTTTGTCTTCACAGCTTTGTCGCTTAGCCTCATAACGTACAACAATGAAGTAACAATGATGGCAATGTGTAACGAGGATATTATGACGAATCTGCAGACGCTAACCATCAATTTTGTGAATGAATTCAATGAACTGGCCCGCATGCTTGGTGTGCAACGAAGGCGGAGGTCACGTAGCAACTTCAGCCCCGGTTTGCGCGTTTGCCTACATTTTTAACTCTACACTTTGTGCATAAATTATTGAGAACTGAAATGATATTTAACTTTTTTAAATGCCTAATGAAGCAATCGCCAGCTGAGCTTGGACTCATTTAAATTTAATTTATATATTTCGTAAATAAAATGTTTTGTTATCTTACTTTTTCTGGAGGATGAATGGCATCTCTGGTATTTTGGAATCTGTAGTGCTGTCGCTCTTCAAAAGCAAAATCCCGGATGGATAGACGGAAGTCTACTCGAGTACTGAAAATCGTCCAAGAGTTAATTTTCCAAGATGAAAATCCTGCAGTATTTTTCAACCTTTTTCATCTTGCTACTAAAATTGCCAAGGCACAATATTAAGCTTACACTTTTTTAAGGGGAAAGTAGTCTCTTATGTAATTAAGAAAAATCAAGTTATTTATGTTTATTATAAACATAAGTTGTGAGACTCCATTCGACAATCAATTGAGGTTATGTTTTTAAGAACTGGAGTAAACAAAATCGTAGCTGCACTGCAGTGAAGCGATCTACAACATGTATTGTGGGACAGCTTATTTCACTGAAACAAGTACAGTGAAACCTGTCTACATTGAACACCCATGGGACCAGGCAAAAGTGTTCACATTAGACAGGTGTTCATTGTATGGAGGTTTGCTATGAAAAGACAATATCCAATGAACTATATTGTTTATTGTACATGCATACAATTTAATACACATGTATAACATTATGCACAAAATCCTTTCAGTGCATGTACATAAATCATTATTTAAGGTTTTTTTTAAAGTAATCTGTAATAGACTGTTGTTTTTTGTTTCGATCATTGATTTTCGCATTTTCGATCTTTCTGTGTGTGTTTATCATCTGTTGGTGCAGTTCTGGATGCTTTTGCAATAACGTCCAGGTACTCCAACACTTGAATTGTACTAACTGGTGATTCTTCTATGTGAGGGTCCTCAATCTCTCCATCGGAATTATCAGTTTCCACGATATTCTGGCTGTCACACACACACCCTGATTATCATCACATGCATGTACATGTACAATTAAATTATTGTAAAAATGTTCATAATTATCAGTAAGCTCTTCTTGAAGTCCAGAAGTCCAGACAGCATCAGACAGATCTGAACATGTTTTTTAAAAATTGGAAATTTGAAAAAACTGCGAGAACATGTTCGGACATTTCCAAACAGAATCGGACAGGCCTGAACATGTTTTTTTTTTTAAATTGGAAATTTGAAAAAACTGCGAGAACATGTTTGGACATGTCTAGACCGGATCGGACAGGTCTGAACATGTTTTTTAAAAATTGAAAATTTGAAAAACATGTTCAGACCTGTCCGATCCAGTCTGGACATGTCCGAACATGTTCTCGCAGTTTTTTCAAATTTCCAATTTTTAAAAAAACATGTTCAGACCTGTCCGATCCTGTCTGGACATGTCCGAACAGTCCGAATCATCAGTTGGTGCAATTCAGGATGTTTTTGCAATATTTACAGCTGTATAACGTCCAAGTACTCCAACACTTTAATTGAACTGACTGGTGATTCTTCTATGTGAGGGTCTTCAATCTCTCCAACGGAATCATCAGTTTCAACAATATTCTGGCTGACACTCACCCTGATTATCATCACATGCATGTACATGTACAATTAAATCATTGTAAAAATGTTCATAATTATCAGTAAGCTCTTCTTGAAGAAATTCTGGTAAGATATATTCAGGTATCCCAGCCATCCTATAATTCCTATAAATTCCTATATTTTTGGTGTTGTCCTATGTTATCCTATATTTCCTTTAATTGTCCTATATTTCCTATAAATTTCGTGCAAAATTATAATAACAATGAGAATTTGAAGATTTAAATACTTGAAAT
>JAQGCC010005768.1:0-11080 GCA_034698905.1 Xestoiulus laeticollis
TTGCTCACTGAATGACGTCAAAAATGTAAGTACATGAATGGTTATTTCCCTTAATTTAATCGTTCTGGAGACCAGAGTGTAAAATTGTGCTTAAAAGCAAGACAGATTGTTGAGGATTTCTGCCATGTGGTCAAGGAGCAATTTACATTTTACAACTAAGCTTATACAGGGAAGGAAATAAAACAAGACAAGGGCGCATGAGAAAAACTTGGATATTTATTATAAACGGTCATGGCAATTATAGCTTGTGCGGTAAATGTAATAATAGAACGGTCTAAAGGGGATCTAATTATGATGGAACCTTGACTGTGATAAATGAATCTGCTAGAAATATCTTGAACTCGTAATATTTTCCCATATCTGAAGATATCTTTAGCAGCTTCTTCGCCAATGAGTGATCCAGGCAAATACGACAAGAGGCAACAAAGTTTTCATTATATACGAGGAACTGGCCATGTTTCGCTTAACATTACTAGGAATCTTTGTTCAGGGATGTGCATGCGTGTGACAAAAAACAAACATGATTAATGTACTTGTCAAGAAATGAATATTTTAGATATGTTCGTATATATGTAGTTAAACATGGATGCACTTACTATTCGTCGTGATTAACTTTGAACTGGGAACTGATGGGCCTGATGGCGGCACTTTTACATGTCCATAACTCGAGGGAGGAAGCACTAACAGGCAGAAAACGAATTGGATACATGGTGTGGAAAACTATTTTCAGACATAATTACCTGAAGCTTTGCATAAGACGTCGTCAATAGGAATCTCAAAATGGAGAACACAGAAGTTGCATTTTGGCAGCAATACCTGCATGCTCACGGCGTAAACCTTTTTTTTTTGTTGCTAAACCCGAAAATGAACTGAAATGATCCATAAAAAGCCGAGTAATATACATTATAGTATGATTGATGTAAAAAAACGTCAATTTGATGTGGATAGGCAAAGGAATTTTAATATGGGGTGGCTTTGAAATGGTTGCTGGCAACTTCCATTGTTGGACTCTTCTGGCATAGTTTCCAATTTATTTTTCTACATCTAGTGACTTGCGTTATGTGCTCCTATAACATTCTGTTAAAGGACACTGAATGTGTATTCTTTACAAATTGCTGGATCATCTTGGACCACGATGTTGGAGAGGTTACTTAGCATCGGTGTTTTTTTTTGTGACCTATGTATTTTCAACATGCCTGTAGTGTCCAATCGTTGTTTGTCTGTAAAGCATGATAATGACCTGTCTGTATTCCAATTCGAGACATTTTATTTGTGTGTAAAATCTTGCAATCGATCGTATAATTATGAGACTTTAGCATGTTCTATAATGCTTATGGGAGCGTATGTATTGGCCTGCACGTACATGTATATATTTCTGTCATTATTGTAACTTTCCATTTGTCATTCTTCGTTTTAAGATGGAACGAGGGGATGAGTTCATATTGATTGATTTTTATGGGCAACACAAAACGATTTATCATTCTTAAGAGAAAAAGATTGATTATTGTGGTGATCATGGATGGGGAGAGGAGGGAGATGGAACTACTGAATTTACTCACAATTGAGAAAAATCAAGCAGTATACGCAGTAATTACTATAAGAACTAGGATTCGGGTGGACAGACGCCTAAAGTCACTTAATAACCACTTAAAACGTGTATTATTTTTTATTATGTTTGACCACATTTCTAATAGAAGACAACTCTTTGTTCATACTGACATTAATTATATTTAGGGCACAATTTAATAGGGAAGGCGATTTTTTCCATGGTTACCATTCTATAAAAGATTGCAGCCTGGTATTTTAAAAATGTTATGCAATGATGAGTATATAATAATAACTTGAGACTGATAAATTAATAATACATGTATACCTGAAAGCAGCACCGTATTAAGCACTGTGGGGGCCTCAAGGCTTAAATATGTGGGGGCTGGCTTAAGGGCAACGTTTTCCCATTTTTTCGGAATGCATGCTTAATTTTTTTTATTAAAGAGATTGCGCATATGGCAAACAAAAGAGCAGTACATTTATTTCAAGTTCTTTTTACAATTTTTAAATTTTTCTACAATTTTGTGGGGGCCCCTAGGCAGTGCCTAGTTTGCCTATATGGTAAATCCGGCACTGCCTGAAAGCTCATCTGAAATTTTGATGCTGCACCATCATTTTAAATAGGTAGACATTTGTACAGTGTTTCAGGTGAAGAATGCTGATCTCGCATTTACCTACCAGAGTAAAAAAATGTAGTTTATCGAAATACATGTACCAAGAAATAAACAGAAATTCAATCACTGCATTAATTAACGTTGAATCATATCATCACCAATATGCATCATTTTAAATATGCGTGTATTTCAAGAATATTTAACACATAATCTCGTATAAAACAAAAAGTGACATGGACGTGGTTAATTAAACGTCTGATTTTTGTAGGCAACTAATGTAGGCGGCATACGTCATTTACAGGGTGATTTGAATTAATGATACTGACCTGTGTCACCACCTATACTTTTGACTACAGGTCTTAACCTAAAAATAAATTGTTGCTTTTAAGTCACACCAATCAATCAAAAATAACTTTTAATAAGCGCTTAAATCCAATGATTTGGTACAAGCAACCATTCATTGTACATACATGTATAATATATATTTGTGTATACGTGTCTCATTGTCCCATAATCAAGTGTTCTTCAATACAAACGCTTCATTAATGGTTTTATACGATTTTCATCTCAAATAACTGCCATATCGTGCTGCAGGGTAATCCGGTTAAGTAGCATCGTGTAAGAATCAAGGTTTTTAAAGTTTTGACAAATATCCTCTTGAACACAAGGCTGCATGTGCACGACTTCAGTGTCTCTACAGCAGTTGATTGCTGAGAAAGAAAAAAAAATATTAGACGGCCTCCACCGACCCGAATGACATTTATAAAAAAAAACATAATTAATAAGGTTATGGACAAAGCAATACGAAAACCTAGTGTTTTCAGAGGCTATCACGCAGAACCCCAGCCGGGGGTCGACCAGACAAGATACCGTTTGCGGACACGATTCAAATTATTTAAAATACCAGAATTCGTTTAATTCCTGGAACCAACACGCACTTGCATTAGCCCTTAGCGACAACATAATTTTCTTCACATGAATTTTAAGTTTTTTCTTCTTCTTCTTTATTGCGTTTTCATAAAAGGGTTATCCGAAAAGCGCCATCCGATTAAGTAACTTTTGAGATAACTTACTCCGTACCACAGTTTCTCACCTTAAGCTTCTGTTCCAATATGAGACGAAGCTCGAAATTTGAGCCAATTTGGTACCACAGTTGCCGAATTGTCGACATCTAATTGGAGATGGAGCTCTATATCGAAAATATCACAGAATTCGCTATCAATATCCGTATCTCGACAGTAACGATTTTTAGGGAAAAATGAGAATTGTAATCTGGCAACATGGTGCACGTGAAATTTGTCTAATTCCACCATTTTGAAAAATGCCGTCTCAAGGTACCTCATTGATCAACATTGATTTGTGGCTCAGATTGTACCAATCCCAGGACTTGATACGTACGCAGCTTGGTCTTAAGCAGCGCCATTTGTGCAACTGTGGTACGGGGTTAAATTTTGCCAATGGAAAAACTTTCACCCCCGTACCACAGTTTCCCATCTTAAGTTTCTGCTCCTATGAGCCGAAGCTCGAATTTTGAGCCAATTCGGTACCACAGTTGCCATATTGTCGACATCTTATCGTCCAGGCAAGAAAAATCGAAAATATCTCAGAATTCCCTATCAATATCCGAATCTTGACAGCAACGATTGTTAGGGAAAAATGAGAATTGTAATTTGGCAACATTGTGCATGTGAAATTTTTTTTATTTCGCCATTACCTTGAGCAGCAGCTTGCAATTTGGTGCTCAGATGTAACTATCTGTGGTACCAATCCCAGACTTGATACGAAATTTGGTCTCAAGCAGCTCCATTTGTGCAACTGTGGTACGGGGGTCAATTTAGACAAGCATTTTAAATTTTGTTTCTGTTCAGAGATGGAATTGCATATGATCTGTTGAAGGGAAAAGTAACTACATGTACAAATTTGCAATTTGACACAACAATTTGTTGCATTATCTTATAATGCGTAATTATATAGTTTGAAAAAAATGTGCACATGTCCTTCACTTATAGGATGGGCAACAAGTTGATTCCAGACGTGATATTTCACAATGCATTGACGCCACAAATTTGAATAAATTTACTTTTCTTAAAATTGCGAAGAAAAAAGTTATTTACAGTAATTTAGTCCTCCTTGTCTACATACTGTCCTTAATCCTTCAATCCACACCCAATCGCCATGATACATAGTTTATTTTGAATTTTGAAACTCCATAACAACATTGGGATGTTTCGGATGTAACATGTTTTGGAACTTCTCATAATCTACTTGTAATAGGAAGTGGTATGTTGTTATATATGGACGATCCCATGCACAATGGACCCTTCAACACCTGTTGACGTAAATTTGCAAAAATTAAGATTCATCGGTGGTTCCCCGGGTGCTTATATATAATTATGTGACAGAGGGTGCAAAAGCTTGGCAGTTCTGACAGCTGCTGGGTGCCTGATTTCGTGGCACAAAGGTGAAAGTTGGGTTTGGTAGTTGTTACCTTTGAGAACCCCTCTCGCTCACCCTGGTATACCTGGGCCTCTCCAGAATGACAGGCGCTTCACCCATTTCTGACGCTTGTCAACGTGAAGAGCTCCTAGCCTTCGTTATATCCGTGGGCAACGTTGGGTATGTCCAAAAATTAATCCCTTGGAAACGATTTTTCATGTCCAGGTACATTTAAGGAGATACAATGCCGACGTGTCGTGCAATGACAGAGCAAAGTTAAAAGCTAGGCCAAGGACAGAAAGTGAATACGAAATTAATATAGCATCATTGCCAGGAGGAATCTGCAACGATCATGTGGAACAATAACAAGCTGTCTGTTTGAGCATGATGACGCACAAATAGGAAACTTTTCTAAAAGGACATGGTGTCATCAAATGTTCGAGGTAAAGACAATGCGGTGTGACCAAACGAAGGCTACGTAACGTTCAGGAAGTAGCTATACAGAATATTCAAGTATAGATGGCGCTGTCTCTCATGTCGCTTATTTAATAAACACATCCTGGACCACTTCATGAAAAAGTTTTTAAAAAAAAATATGGGAAAATGTAATTCTTGACGTTAAATGATAAACAAAATTTTTGATAATTTTAATAACTATTCGGTTGTTGGAATTATATAATTTAAGATAAAAATTGGACCTAGAGCCATCACCCATGTTTTTATCAATTTGATGTTACACGATTTAGTAAAAAAGCTCATTTCCAAAAAGCATAATATGAGTACAATTCCAAGCAGATAAATTTAAGAATTTAAAGAGAACCCGATGCTTACGAATTGATAGATTGTCGGTACTTATCCTTCAATTAAATTTTCAACAATTAATTTTGGAAGCTTTTTCACCAAATCTTATTATTTTAATTAACATAAACCGAAAAACGAGAAGATAAGTTTTTACATAATTTTAAAATCATTTACATTATGTACATGTGTACATCCTTAATGCATATAAGCAGTGGGTAATGCCAGGAAACATTATATTAGAGGGATTGAGAATGTTTCAATTAATCTTGACGACATTAGCAGCATTTTTTTTCCCAATGCGCATGCTGGGGGACGACGTTAATGGGTTTGTAGTTGAGGGGATACGACAATTTCATTAGTTTAACGTGATACCACAACGTCTTTAAGGAGCATAACTCATTGATGCGCATGCGTAATAGTGTGCTTATCGTTCTCGTTAAAAAGAAAAATTGCCAATCTCTTTAATACTAACGGTATACCATTTTATTTAAAAATAGTTTTCAAAAAATACATAAAGTGGTTAAAAAAAAAAGTGGTAAAAAATTCATTGTTAACATATATTCATACGGGTCCACTTACCATTGTGTAAGTTAACATTCTGTTAAGTTTGCTACTGTGCATATGCTTTAATTACCATTATTCGCAATTATGTTAATAAAGACATATGCGTGAATTTTTATTGAATTGGGGTGCATTCAATAAATGCATTTATTAAATATATTTGCCAGAAAATTAATCTATAAATTGCAGCTTGTACAATTTTTCCCCTTAATATATCGATGTACCTCTGACAATTTTTTTTAGATTTTTTATTTACTATAAATTTGCTTTATCCTTTAAATGAAGTTTGCTTGTGTTGTCTTGCACTATTCTAATATTGTATATACAGCCCTATATTTGGGCCATTGGATGTATAGATGAATGTCGATCTTTCATGCGAATACCCATCAACAAGCTATATATTACAGAACGGATGCATTAATTACCATTGAATGTACATTTTTTTGTTGGGCAATTAATTTATTCTCATGAATTATTAAATCACGAAATTTATATATATGAGCAAGGAGAAAAAGGGGGTCATGTAATCCTGAATGTCCTCATTCCTATACATGTCAAAGGTGTGTAGCCTATAGCATTGGCGTGAACCCATTCTTCCAATTTGATTAGACATGTGGTTTGTTTTGTTCACAGTAAAATGGGGTTGGGTGGGGGTTGTGTGTCGTGTATACCAAACTGATGATTATTTATCATGCCAAATGCGACATGTCCCAGCGCACTTGCTGAATGTCAGTCTGTCATGCACGTTTCTTGTTCTACGTAGGCCTACCACTGGGTATTGGTATCTGTTCCGTCTCTCATTTGGTTATCACTTTTATCTTGTCAGCTCTGTAAAACAAAAAGTCCTGTCAACAGAATGCAGTCAATGTTTGTCTGTTAGCAAATGAACCTATCGTGAGCAATATACAAATGTCACGATGGTTCTAAATTTAAGGTGTTTATAAATTAACACACGGGGTTAAGTTGTTTATTACTCCACTAAGTGTTTCTCTTCTAAAATTTTCTATAAGCTTATCGTTACAATTTAATTAGGTACAAAAAGTAAATCGAATGTTTAAGATTCTTTTTTTTAATTTCAAAAACTTGCAAAATCGTTTTGCAAAATAGCTTTAACGACATAAAACTACAGTAACCACCTATAACATGGCAAGAATGGCCTTGTATACAGGTGGCAACTATACAGAAAATTTTACAAATACTCCAATTTTCCTTTTGTTAATGTTAATTGTTGTTTTTCTTCTCATGTTTGGTTTTAAATACCCCAAAAGCTCAATTTTATCCTCATACATTTTTGAAAAAAACTGGTGACATATGTAAAAATATTTTTTAGAAAACTTGTTGTAATTTAAAGAATAAAATGTAGGACTGAGAGAAGGTTAATCATACACTGTACATGTACAATATGCATAAGATTCACATACGCTATTTGCTTTAATATTAAGTCACACCCATTTCGGGGATTTCCCCTTAAATATTTCCTAAAGGGATTTCCCCTTCCTAATCTTGAAATTTTTGCTAATGCATATTCAACATGATCACTTTATGAGGTGCATTGTCAATGGAAAAGTTTCAAAAGGGATGTCACACCCTGGTCAGTACCCAGATAATTTTTATAAAGTAAAGCAATTGCAATAAAACCAATTTATGAAAAGTCTTCACAATCCCAGGTTTCCATGTAAATACTGTAGCTTGCGAAACATACGTATAAATTGGATAAAACACAATGTCATTTTCTGAACCAAAAACTATTTAACCCACAGAAACCACACAAAAAAAAATGTGTGTTAATAATACCTCAAAGTCATATATTATTATTTCTAGTTAAACTCACGTTTGAAATCTGAACGGTAATTATACCGAATGATTTGTTTAGATTAGTTTATCTTTGCTTAATCTTTTAATATATGCTTGTAAGGGAATAAAAAACAAGTTTCAATATCAGCATGAAGATGTTGACAGCTAAAATTTATTTCAACCAAAGGTGTTTCCTTCATGAACATTTGTAGTTTCACACCTATATAGATTAGAGGTGCGTGAATGCAGTTCAGTCAACGTATTCAAGTTTACGTTCTGAAAATCCTTGATAACTTAGCAGGTGATCAATCACACGAGTATTTTACCACGATTTCTCGGAATTATGCATTGGTTTTAATATTGATATTTTTGACATTGAATATAGAGGTGGTATTATGATGATGATCGTCCTAGATTGCAGGAGAAGGTTCATCCTTACCTTGTAAAAGCCATCTCACCCACCTTAATTTGAATTTGTGTTTGTAATAAAAACTGGAAATGTTAGTATATCGTTTATATGGTGATTTTAATGGGGGTGAAAAGTTTCATAAATGGCATATAGGTTTCCCAGGAAAAAAAAATTCTAAATACACATCGCCCTGACATTCATACCATTATTTAAAAAAAATCATATGGACTTGTCCAGTATACTGAACGGTTAAAGTGAGATGATATTGATTTGATTATCGAATAGGGTAATAATGTGTTGGGTGATTTCAAATTTTTTTGTAAAATAATGCCAAATTGTAGCACATTTTTAAAGTGGTTGAATTTTATCGTTTCTGTTGGTAATCTACCAGGTAATTAGTTTTTTTAATTGGAAGCCATTTGAAGAGAAAATACTAGGTCATTCTATCAATGAATTTTTTAGTTCAATTTCTGAAAATAGATGAAAAGTTTTAGTATGAATAAACATTTTGGAAATGTATATACTGTCAATAAATCTAAATTTTATGGAGGTGCATTGGTTTTAACTGGACAAGTAATACATTTCCTTATTTTTACTCCTTCAAGAAAATTGTGTTCGGACATCCATCTCTTCCATCTAATTAACGAACAATCATTCAATTATGCTTATGATCGTGTATATTTTGAGTATAATCAGGTGTAATTCTTCAAGTGTCAGGTAAATGTGTCCAGGAAAGTTGGCTAAATAACAATACCAGAAGTGCTAAAATCGTGCTAGTATTTAATTAAAAGTAATTTCATGAGCTGTCTAACTTGAACACACCCTAATGCACGAAAAATTGGAAAGTCGTGTCTATCCGTTTCACTCCTTTTTATATTGATGTTAGAGTAATTGAGGAAATTAATTTAAATTGGGAACTTGGCGGCAGCAATTAATTTAGCTAATATTTACATGTTTTTTGTGACGGTGTTTGAAATTCAAAATGGTGTAGTAATTCGAATTTCATAGAAAATCTTGTGGATATGAAACTAGTCTTCTAAAATATTCAGAAATAATAATTATTTGGTGAAACTTGATATTTAAATTATTAAAGAGTGCATTGTTTGTCCAAAATCGCCGTTTTGTTGCACTTTGTTGATTATATTATTTATCTTTTAATATTGTACGTCGTGTTCATATGGCCTTGTAACATTAATAACATACGACCAAGCTTGTTTGGCAATTATTCGTGACTAACTGATTTTTTTTCAGATTTTGCAGTATTTAGGACGCAGTTATTTAGCGAAAAAAATTAAATTTGGTTGAAAGTAATTATATGACATTAAGTGGGTGTATAAACAGGCCTCCTTTAGAATATTAAATTTAAAATTAAGCCTCTGAATGATTTCGTACAGAATGTAACCATAAACAAGTATAGGTAACAATATATTGAAAAGCATATTCACGTGAAAACTTACTTAAGGTTAGGCCCAGGAAGTTACGAAACAGTTAGCAGCTTCCTTATAAAATATAATTAACCGAATTACAAGGAGCAATGGGTAACTCATTAAAAGGTTACCATAGGTAGGTTGCTATTGTCTTGCCTTTCATAGAGGAGTTGATTCTGCGACGGAAATTTAATATATACTTCACGATTTCGTGATTATTTTTCGCTAAAAAATGATGGACAAGCCCTTCTTTCTTTCTTAAAAAAATTAAGGTTGAGTGGAGGATATCTAACTTATCATAATTAAAAGGTTTATTGAAACGCTGCTTTATTTGGAAGAATTAAGTTGTGAATATCAAATTAAAATTATGGGCTAATTATAGTGCAGCAATTTTAATTGTTTACAATATATTCTAGCGTAATTTTTTACCCTTACGTCTATTGCACACGTTTACTTATGCTATTATGGTATATTTAGTGTGTGAGTAAAATAATAGGACCTAGTTGCTGTTACCATCTTTACAATTTATAAGTACTTTAAAACTAAATATACCTAAACGGTATTTAAAAGCATATAATAATTACCTGCTGAATACAACATTTTGAATTAAGTTTACCTTATGTCGAACTATAGCTTAATTTAGTAGAAAGTTTGAAACGTGATAACATGGTTTGTGTTTTTAAAATATAGCTGCACTATTTGTGAAATAGATAACGTATCTAGAAATTTAGAATATATAGACATAGTATGCGTATTAACCATGTGTTTAGTATTTTAGTACATTTATCGTTTATTTTATTTAAGTATGTATGGTTTTAGTCTGTCTTATTTCCATGTGGGAAACATTTTGTTAGATCTTGATTGTCAACATAAATTGTTCTGAAAACCTACCGTTAAAAATTATAAAATGTTTCAAAATAAGACATGCAACTAACCAAAAATGTTTAATACAAACGTTTCTGGTGCTACAATTTTTTTTATCTTAATTGCTCACAACTGCTTTTAAAAAAGTTTGGCTGTTTTTCTTTCAATATTTGTTTCCAAATACTTCTAAAGCTCAATTTTATCCATCTTGTTACATTTTTGTTGAAACTGGTACCACTCTTAGAAATATTTTCAAAAAACTTTCATTAATTTAAAGATTGAAATGGACTTGAGAGAAGGTTAATCAAACACTGTACAATATCAATGTACAAGAATCACATGGGCTATTAATTTGCTTAAATGTGATTAGCTGGATGGTATGAGAATTAAGTGTTATTGTGTAAAACAGGAAGCAAAATGACTTGTATATATATGTCCATCCTCTTTAGCGGATTTTCCTTTTTTCCCTTACATTTCTTTTTAAAGGGATTTTCCCTTCTAATCGTCTTGAAATTCTTGCTAATGCAGATTCAACATAGTCACTTTATGAGGTGCATTGTCAATGGAAAAGTTGCAAAAGAGATGGCACACACTATAGTCACCAAACACAATGAGCAGGTGGTCTA
>JAQGCC010005769.1:0-11079 GCA_034698905.1 Xestoiulus laeticollis
AGTTAAATTTCTTAAGATGCATCATAACGTCTTATTTCGTGGACAGTTTTTAAGATGTTTTCATTTGCAGTGTAGATGTTTGTAGTTATCCTTGTGCGGAATTATTCGGTGTCCATTCTTGTCTCTATGTAATAAGCTTCGTATAGAAAGTAAGTCATCGTAAAAGTCTTCGTGAGTCAAAATATTGAACACCTCTGTATAGTACTCCATTCTTAAAATCATCCACACTGGAGTTAAAACGTATAAGATTCACTGATAATCAATCAGACAATTGCTAACGTGCTAATTTGAAGTGAAATTGCCATCACCAGACTTAACGGGCAATTAAGTCATTTCACGTGACTACAGCATAACGTGATTTTATGGCGAATTCATAAGTTAATTAAGGAAGAAGTCACGTAACGACAGATCAACTTTAACAAATTAATACATTGATGTCATTTAATAAGCGCCGTAATATGGTTGAATTTGCAGCAGAATTTAATACTGGGTCTACTAGGCCCAACGGGGATTGTAGCTGTCAAGTGCATTTTTTATTGCAATTATAGGAAATGTTAAGTGCCAGATAGTGCTTAAGGTTTTTGTATTCTCCACATTTCACTTTTCTGCCTCTCGTTATCTCTCAGCTATGATTTTGCGAGCCTGCAAGTTTCAAACTATTATCTCTGGGTAATTTTATCAGCTAACATAAATGGAAGTGTTCGTGCACTTGAATCCCTTCGAATAATATGCATTAGCAAAACCCTTTCATGGAGCTTACGTAATCGTGAATCACAAATTGTTCATATATGGTCTTAAATATGTTAAGGCGAAGCTACCCACCACGATAGACTTGGGAATACAATATGTGCCATAAAGATTTGAAGCATCTGCAACTTTAGTATCGGTGAAAACGATCGTCCATATTTCACTTGTGGGAAGAAAATTGTTACGGATACGGAAACTAAAGATGCGAATCGTTGGAAAATGGGGGAAATCGAGACAAGTTTGCGGCTTGTAAATGTGCATCTTTATATATTTGGTTCAAAAATTAGGAGTTTGGTTAATTTTCAATTTTGATGAACCAGGGCAAATTTTACGTATTAGAACTGAAATAAATTGAATGAAAATCTTTACTCTCATTATCATTATCATTATTATCATCATTAAAATATATACAATGTATAGTAGTTAAGAAAACAAAATTTCCCTATTAATCATGCATCAGCATGTGACCACAACTAATTGTAAATCTTCATCTAACATTGTATAGGGGCCAAGGGCTCGCTAGCTAAATATCAATCTTACATGCAGAATGAAATAGCCTTTTGCAGTTACATGTATATATTTCAAAATGTGCTGAAACGAATAATTAACCCAGGTCTCGAATTGTATCTTGTCTTCGACGAAATAAATATCGAACAAATTCCTTAAAATGCTTTGCATATGTATTTGCGCGAATGACGTCATTTCAACGGATTAATAGAGAGTTTGCTTAGGTGTCACGTCAGTTGGTTTACCTTAACGAGAACGCTTTGAAAAAACAGACAGTGCTGTCAATGTGGTTAGAATTAAGAGAGACGGGCTCAAACTCTCTAATAATCTCTATTAACGTAGTTCAAATATATACTTGTAGAAGATGAATATTCCTCATTAATGTTGTAACGACGTCATATGTAAATTATGTATTCAATGACACAATTGCGCTTAATTCATTTACATCACGTGTTCAGTGGACATATCGTAACGGCGCTTCAGTTAAATGCCATCAGAAGATGGTATATATTCAGGATGCATTGTATTTGACATGTATTTCTAGTTTGCAAAACTCCATAGGCCTATTATTCTCTTCAAATTTAGCGAGGTCACGAATTTATCTATTCGCGCATATCTATCTTACAATGAACTTATCCGATTTGTATTTCATCAAACCGGACAAGTGATTCGTTTTAGAAGTTCTAAACTTTTTATATTAATTTTTATAAAATATACTGTTTATTTGCCAAATGCATGTGATTTCAGCTTTTTCTGGCCCATGCAGTGTTTTAATTAGCAGGAAACTTCCTGCATTGTATATAACGTCAATTCCATCATTTATAATTTATTAGCAGTGTATATAGTATTTCATTAAAATGGTGGATTCAACACATAAGCCACAATTCCCGGAAGAAAATGATTTTCGTTGAAATTAATTAAAAACCTCCCTGATGCCCCAATGATTGGCGCGCACAGATTTGACCCTGAGATCAAGAAAGTCAAAAAATCCGGAATGACTGAAGCTGGGTTTTTATCTTTAAGAACGATGTGGCGAGATAGGGGTTAGCAAAATATGGCGAAAAAGCTCTCTTGAAACATTCTTGCATGGCTGCTACGATGATGCTCACCATGAACATTGTTATTTTTTTCCTTCTCTTTTAGCTTTGTGTTTCCACGACCATGTTCTGTATACTATATCCCCCATGCATGCGCGTATTGACACAATAGACTGACAGATGCTGTAACCAATGTTTATTGAACCAAATCTTCAGCGAAAGTTCAATCCCAGTTTGTCGATCAATTGCAATTCAAGGTCTTTGATAGCGAACGCGGCTCAACGGCTATCTTGGGTTAGACAAGATCGAAAAATATAAGATGAAAAAGTTTTCTTTCAAACAACAAAGATTTGTGGCTTTATTTTTTATTTTTTATTTGAGATGAGGCCTGTTTTTCTTTTTTTTTCTTCTATTTTGACTCTACATTTTTGGGGTTACAATAGAACCTGTCTGAAATGATCTTGAATAAAATAATAGAAAGATTGCACAACACGTAAAAACGCTCTCCATTTACGATTCCGTTTGAAAATACGTTTCGATTCCATTTCGAAACGTGGGATTGAAAAAAATGGGAAATTCCCTATTTTGCAGCTGTATTGCATATTTGCAGATGAACCTGTTTGAGTGTATTATTTCACTGGTCCCAATATTATGCTTTTAAACAGGTTCTGCTGTGTAAGTTTCAAAAGAGAATTTTTTTGATTTGGTAAGATCTGTTTTGTAAAAGATAAGTATAGAACAATATGTTAGTATAATATTTACTATGTCTTATATCTATACCTTTGTTCGTGGTATCAAATATACAATTGTAAGAGACAAACCATTCTGTCCTATCAAACTTCTTATAAATCTGAAGGAATCAAAGTTAATCTTTTTCTTTTGAAATTGTCAAATCCACATAAGAGAAGCTTTGTATATATCAAAAGGACTATAGGCTACTTATTTCTCTTAAATTTCTTACGACCTTACTCCAATTACTGGAAGATTAAATAATGTACTAAATTTCTGTATACAGTATATTTCCCTTGAAAGGATTTTCTTTCCCCCCCCCCCATAAATTTCTCCTTAAAAGGGATTTTCCCTTCCAATTGTCTTAAAATTGTTGCTATTGCAGATTAAACATTAGCACTTTATTAGGTGCTTTGTCAATGGAAAAGTTCCAAAGGGGATAGCACACCCTGGTCACTATACATTATAGACATATGGTCACTTTCTCTGGTTTTACTGTGTGTATACAATTAGTTAAGTATTTATCATTGAATGTTACTTTGTTAATTATCTTAATGGATTCCACAATGAGTCAAACATGATTTCACAATTACCAAATAGCAAATACATGTATTCCTAAATGAAATTTAATTTTTGCTAATAAGCAATTCATGTTTCGAATTTAATCGAATTTAAAAGCCATATCGAAAATTTCCGACCAATTACCATCTTTAGTTTATTTGATTTCATGGTATTTTTATATTTTTTCCATGGCATCAAAACAGGATGGTAAAAGTATTGATTATTTACCCTGGAATTCCTAACACTGTGCTACTGCAGTCATCCGAATCAGTTAACTTTTAAATTGAACCTTTTTTTATATAAAAGTGGTGTTGTCAAAACTCTTGTTGCCTCAATAAAATTGTCGTAGAAATTTGACTATCAAAACCTAACAGCTGACTATGCTCTTTAATCGATATTTTGATGCAATAGAAAATTGAAAATAACTCAAATCTGTGCTGTTTCCTTGACTACCTTATCGAGTAATGATCTTTTCTTTTCCCTCATCTTCCTCCTGCTTTATTATTTTTTTATATTTACTTTTTTCGATTATTTTTCTACCTCAACCCTTTTTCATTAATTGCATGGCTGCAGCTGTCTTTCTTTCTATCTTGGTTTTAATTTAATTTTGAGCCTTATAGCATCGTTTCATCAACAATTAAGAGTCGGTCGTTAATGAAGTGTTCATCTAACTTGAACAATGATTTCTGTGTTTTCTTTCGATACCCCCAAATGCCAATCTACTTAATAGAGTTTTGCATTTAGATTCTTCGCTTCTACCGTAATTGCATTTTTTTTTCACATTTTGAAAGTCTCATCGCAGAAAATAAGTTGGGTAGGAGTCAAGACAGTTTCTATATGCAGAGAACGATATTCAATCCAGTTAATTACATTCAGCGATTGAAAAGCATGCTTTATTGTAATTGTAAGCTTTTATAAATTGATATATCGAATTCGCCAAATTTGACTTCGCATCCATTATGAGTAGGTTTAATTAGTTTTTCATTTTCGCCAGATATTACAATAGGATTGCAATAGCAAGCTGAATGTTGAGTTTTTTTACAATGTTTTATAAAGACAGCTCATATACCAATGAAAACAAGTTGATTTTATGCATGTTGTTTTGTGCAAACACGATATATTGAATTACGTTTTGACCTATAATACCTATTGCATTTAAAGCTGTAGTGTCCAGTTATTTTAAAGTGTTGATGCTCTACTTAATTGATTACTGCAATGTTTTCCGATATTAAAATGAATTTCGCCAGGCTATTAATCATATCAAATATTGCCCCTTAACAATGGCAATCACTGCTAGCTTACAAGTAATGCAGCATAGCCTAATTGACTTTACACTATACTGTAATACAGTCGGCTCTCGATATATGTAGATCATCGACAACGACGTACTGTTGTGTCGTAAGATTCATATTTTCATTTATTTTAAGGATTAGTTTTAAAAGATTATATATATTAAGACATTCCAACGTTTATTTAAGGGGTACTCAAAACACTGCAAAAAAATTCTGAATGCAACCTTAGTGAGTATTGACTCTTTCCAACATTTGGCAAACATTGTATTTCTGGTGTTAAATAGGGCAAAAAACCATGCCATTTCACTCGGAAAAAACTGCTGATGAAATGTGTCAAAACAGATATCTCAATATAACGTTCCTTTTGGTGTTCGTTATATCGAGAGCCGACTGTAGACACTATATTAATCACACAAGAAAATGAAAAAATGTTGTTGATAACATCATGTTTTTTTTTTTCGTAATATGACTTGATTAGTTATCAAGACACATTTATGTTAACCAAAAATCTGCATATAACTCTATAATACTTTATTATGATGCGTGGTGACATTTCTCATTTTACTAAGTGCACAAAATACATTAGAATTGGATTTCTGTCACACATAAATATTTGAGCACTTCCATATACATGTCATTACAATAAATTATAAATATAAACTCTTAAGCTACATGTATATAAAATTTCATTAGAGCACTGAACTGGATGAATCAAAGAAAGGTGTTCTTAAATCATTTCTTGATAAGAACAAATTCCAACTTATTTTTTGAATTTCTATAATGTTGTTCTCGTTATTTTTTTAATGAATATTTACCATTCTAGTCTATCTCAAAAATTACTAATACCATTATTTAACGAAGATATTGCAGCAAATTATAATGGATAAACAGATCACCTGGTAAATAATGGTAGAAAATTATATTAGAATATTATATAGAAACTTTATGCAGATCACATGTTAGGATAAATATATATTTGCATAAATTTGCAAAAATGTTCTATTTCCAAAACTGCTGTGTAACATTGCTTATTTCCGTTCATTTGTTGCTAATGCTGATTAAAAACCTTATCTAACATGTATTTTAAACTGAAAGCAGTTCAGAGAAATCGTTATGACATGCTATAGAAAATAAATTTGATAAATTACAGCCTAATTCTGCGCGGAAAAGTGAATTTCAAAAACAAGATATACGAATTAATTCTAAAATTGCTACCAGACTGTTAGAATTATGATAAATTTATATTTGGAAGCCTAAGGTACAATTTTTCCTCTTTAATTTCAAAGTTAACATATGATTTTATAAGTAAAATATATTGGTTTTTTATTCCAATAATTTATTCTGCCTTTTTACTAGCGATGTTTTGGAACTGCTTGTTATCGTGTCAGCTTGCTGTTGCCGCTATTGAAAATTTCTTTCCATACAATTTGAATGCAAAATTAAATTTAAATATTCATCATAATAGAAGTGGGGGCGTTTGATAAGAAGCACTTGAAAAGCACTAATCTTAATTTCCTTTATGATTGCTTTAACAGTGCACTATTTCCTGTTGTTTAAGTAACTAAAATGCAGTGATTGCAAGAGCTCATGCATTTGCATATTACATCATGACTTTAATTTAATTAATTAAACTGAGATTTAAGATTGTATCAGAAGCTTTTACAACATAACCTTAACAACATCTAAGATAAGTTTGAAACCATGTTGGAAACCATAGAAGTGACAAATGTGTTGTTGACATTGTGATGTTTCATATTTATCTATAATCTTAATATCATTATTGTACAATTTGTATATTTGGTCAAAAAAATTCTACGTTTTTATAGATCTATGTGTTATTTATTATATAAAAATACTTTTTTGAATAAATCTGGGAATAAGAATAAGAAAGAACATTGGAGTGAAACAATAAGTTAGATCAATGATTGTTGTCTGGATCTGTGAAGGATTTTGGAAAAGTTTATGTGAATGCCTGAAGGGAAGTTAGGAAGCAAGTCATCACATCAGGGGAATTCAATGTTTTATTTTCCAGACTTGGTTATTAATATCAACTTTTTTATCAACAAGCAATTGTTTGTTTGTACTGGTTTTTTAATTTTACATGCTACTTGCCATATGCATGTACCTCAATATTGTAAGTTGTAATTTTATATAAAGTTGCAGGATTCTTTAAAATAAAATTGTATACTGTTAACATTTGCAATCTGTTTTATAGTCATCAAATTGCAACTAGATTTTCATCAGTTTGCAACTAATTACACTGACTTTGGAGATTAGTTTGCAACTTATCAAACAGTTTGCTATTTGCTTGCAAGCATAAGCTTATATCTATCAATATCTACAATTACAAGCTAAAAGGTTAATATCGATTTGCAAACTATAGTTTAGTTTACCTTCAGTTTTCAGCAGTTCGCAATCAGATTTTTTCATGGCTATTTACTGCAGTATAAAAGTGAGTTAGTGTTTCTTCCAACATGACACACCACAAGTGCTTCTGATGTGTCGTGTTGGAGTCTGTTCTCAGTGTCAAAGGTTAAAGGGCAAGACCTAAATTTTGAAATGCTACCTCAGTATTGTGTTGGCCTGATTTTTAATATACACCGTAAGTATACTTTTTTTGAAGTCCGCAATTAAGTTAAGAGAATTAATCATCCTCATTAATTATGCTCCACAGAGCCCTATAATTAAATATTCTGAATACTTCTAGTAGCTCACAAAGACTGACCTTTTTTATCTATGAAAATTAGTTATCGTGAATAAGCACATTTTATTTGGTTACTATTCGTCTCTAAAGCATATTCACTCGTACATAAAAGATCAATTAATCCTCTCTCGGTGTTTAGTTCTGCATCTTTGCTCCTTAATAAGCCTGTCTATGCATCCTTGTGTGTTGTTTAATGAACGTAGGTTCAGGATAAATATTATCTTTGTATAAAACTGCTCTCCTGTATAATCTATGTATACGTAAGGGCGTCATGTAATGTGGAAATTTAGACAACATTTTATAAAATTGTGCTAATCAATAGCTCTTCTTCTCCCTATAAGATAATTTGTACTATAGTTTAAGGTTATAGTGACCTAATTTTAAAAAATAAAAACTCAACATACCTCTTGTACATGTAGTTAAATAGACCTGTTTTCATGAAGGTTTTACAAAATCCTACTTTTCTGTTAACATTATCTTCACGCGATCACTTTTCATCTCCAGCTGGCGCAATAATATTTAATTTTCACTAAGATTTAGCAATTTAGCAGTAGAATCTGTTTTTATAACATGGCAAAACAGGAAATAGCGAAAAATTCATCCAGCAGTATCATTCATCGCATTGAGCATTAAATTTGCACTGTTAAAGATTTGAAAGGGGGCTGCAATTTTTTTTCATTATCGTACATGTATATGCGAGAACGGGGAAGGAATGATGCATTTTTATGAAACGTACAGAGTTCATACAATTCGGAGGCCATTTTTGGAATAAAAGTGATTATAAAATGAGAAAACATGGGGATGGGTTAATGTTTTTGGAATAACTAAACCACCTGTATTTTTTCTGGGTTGTAGAATAGTACTCGTAGAAAATTTGGGAGCAATCAAGTGAGTGGTCTCAAAAGTTGTTGCCTCACAAACTCGACCACATACACACACCCACATACTTTTCTTCATAGATTATATAGATGTTTAATATACATGTATGTGCATTGTATATACAATAGTAGGCTTATGTATAGTATACCTGTATACTGTATCTATACGATGGTAAATGCATGCATAAAAGGTACTTTCTTTTTAATGACATTCTTTGTTAGATATTCATGTTAGACTCCAATTTCTTTTCTAAAAATAAAAACATAAAAGTCGAAATTGGCACAATGCCTAGCAATTATATATAGAATTTTCTATTTTCCCTGTAATTTGTCGGTTCTTAACTTTAAATTTTCAATCTCTGCAACTGTTTTATAGTCCTTTATGTGAATTTCGTATGAGCATACCTTGTTCTTGGAGAGCTTTTGGTCTTCTATTTAAATTTTCCTGAAGCACTATTCCTAAGCTATTAAGCAAGTATGTTTGGTGTAATCCAGCCATTTCCTTCCCTTAAGCACAATGCGAACTTTTTCTTCAATTGTATAAATATTGGATTTATGTCTCTATCTTGTGCATCCAATTGGTATATATAGCATCAGTTTGTCTAAAGTTAGATTACATAAAACTCCCGCGGTGAAATCAAGACCCCAGACAACCGAGAAACTAATTCCCAATATATTAATAATTTATTAAAGTCTCAATCTTAAGCCATGTTACTTTTGTTAAACATGTTCCATTCAATTAGCTGCCTCCTGGTTGTGCCACTAAGAAAACCACAAAGACCATTTATTAATTCCAACCCAATGTAATGACACTAGCTAAAATCTCATTGGAAACTTCGTTATATCCAATTACTTCGATCTAATAACTAGGCGTTTTTCGCATTGGATTGGGGCAATTACTTGATTTTCCGTAAACATCACCTAAAAGGAGATTATTTCTCTTAGATCTATTCCAGTGTTATGAAAATGTCATTTTGGAGGCATCGATGCATGACCTAAAGCTGACAAAAAAACACATTTTTTTCATCTTCTTACATCGTTCTATGAGAATCTGATTTCTCTTGAGAATGGCAATTCCCATGTCTATCCACCGTCTTCTATGAGCCCTTATAAAATTTATAAGAATTTGTTTTTCTAAGGCCATAGGCCTATGCAAGTTTTATGCCCTGTGATTGTAAGTGTGTTTGATGTGGCGTGTACATGTAAAACCCACACATCGTACGTTCTTTTGTTATTCGTTTGGTTTTACATCCTCTTCACATGTCTACATAATGCCCTCTATAAAGTAATTGGAAAATATAGGAAACAAAGCAGCAAATTGATAGCAAGATTGATGCATAAAAATGAGGCAATCACATCCCTATTCTTGTCATCTTTATCAAATTTCATCATGCTTGCTCAGGCTAAAATTTAATTAAAATTTCATTATATGACCTAGACAAATCCTCAAATATCATACCAAAATACGCGATTGATATTGTTCAAAATATTTGCTATTGTGAGGTTGTGATTCTTGAATTTTTATCATATTTTTACAAACACTTACAGCGTATTTTTTATTCAGGATTTGGTTACAATGTTGTTTTCGCCATAGTTTACCTTGTAACAGTTATGTGTGTTTCAATCTTTATACGAACTTATAGTTAGTTGCTTTAATGCTATAGAGTGGAACTACTTGAAATAGACCAAACTGATGTGATTTACAATCTGTACAATCATTCCTTATTATAGTTATGTAGCATTACCCAACTTTCCAGACAGTCATAACCATATATTTTACTATAATGATGCCATTTTTGGGCAGAAAACAAGATAATAGATAAATGAGGACAGAGGACTCTCGATATAACGAATTCTTAGGGCAAGGTAAATTTGCTTGTTATGTCGAACGTTCGTAATATTGAGAGGCTAATGCATGAGAGGAATAGGTATTTTGGTCGAGACCATGCAGTCACTTTGCACTTTGTTATATCGAGAGCCCGACTGTATACATTTTAAAACATCTAAAACTATATAATATTTTTACCATATTTATGTTTAATACTTTATCGGATTATTTTCCTCCATTGCAATGGGCTCATTGTGTTCAGTCCATAATTGACGTCATAAATGTACTGCATATAATACTGTATCTTCGAAATTCCTTAAGTCTCATTGTAGTTTTTATGTAATTTTTATTGACCATTATTTAATTGTTTTCTGAATTTATTTATTGATGAAGAAGTTTGACAGAAAGAAGTATGATAAGGAAAAAGTTGAAAACAATGGCATTTGGAGGATTTGCTGCGTTTATCGATTTGCTTGTTTTTGCAACGTGATTTATTGATTACAAATATGCCCCTGAGATCATTACTTTTTGCCTATCGTGGTCTCGGTTGACTTAAATAATTCAAATCTTTCTTGTAACTAAAGCATTTTGTTTTTCTCAAGGCTAAATCCAACATTTAGGTCCGGTTGCACCAACAAAGGTTAAGAATAATCTATAGGGTTAACCTGCTATAAATCACTAGGTTAAACCACCCTTGCATTGCACAAGCATGGGTTATAGAATAATACAGTATAAAAAAACGTAGTTTTTCGCGTAAAACCTTTTAATGTAGCCAGCAAGTACTGGCAGGAAATTC
>JAQGCC010005770.1:0-11079 GCA_034698905.1 Xestoiulus laeticollis
AGTAGTTTTTTTAAAAGTATGTTTCAAAATTTCCCTCATAGCAAAACATGCAGTTCAGAGTCAGTTCAGTTCCCCTTTAATGAATTTTGGGTAGTTTTGAGTGTTTTTTTTTCATATGGGGCCCTTGAAGTGGTAAAAGTTTTAAGTAAACAAGTAAAACAATCTTTACCCCAAGTCCAGCTCCAGCTCTTGGCGTCCCTGCAAACACGTACTAATTTTTGAGGGGCCCAGTGCTGATCCGTGCTCGCGGCGTGCATTTCTGAGTAAAACAAGGACAAGATGGTTTTATTTTTCTGTCCTGAAATTAAGCTAAATGGTATTTTCCCACATGTAATTAGCATTGACAGTACATGGTTTATTGAAGGGCAAATGGGTGATCGTGTAGGACATCACAAATAGCTAATCCCATTCATTTGCCTTAAATTTCACACTAGCCCTATATCTAGCCTCTAGGGCAGGGGTCGGCAACCTTTTGAGATAGAAGAGCCAAAAGTGATAATTTACAAAATTTCTCAGTTTATAAAGAGCCACTTTTTGTATTATGGTGTATTATGGTATATACACAACTTGACATGGAAAGAGCCGCATGCGGCTCGCGAGCCGCAGGTTGCCGACCCCTGCTCTAGGGTATTCCTATTTATTTTAAACGGATTAAATTATATAATTGTTTCTCTAGAATTTGGATGCATGTTTTCGATTAACTTACGTTTATATAATGTATGTAGTATATTAATTACGAATTATGAGAAATCACGTGTGAATATTAATGCTTAGAAAACAAACATCCTCCTACATTTCCTACAGTATGTACAGTATATCCTCAATGTTTCCTCACGAACTAAAAAGGAAAAAAACGAGCAAAAAAACTAACAAATTCAGCGAAAATTGAAGATGCATGACTTGAAGTCTAGGCCACACACGTCGGATTTGGCCTTTGCAGGAATCGGAATGGTTTTTTGATTCCGATATTCCGTACTGTACAGTCCAAACCTTCAGGATTTCTTCAACGCACGTGATACATGTAGCTGCTGTTTTTTAGTGGTTTTCTGAAGGAAATGCTGTAGTTGCAGCTTTGTGGTTGTCTGCATCCATATCAGATTACAGTGAAACCTGTGAATAGCGCACCCCATTGGGACCGAACCATGGGGTGTGCTACTTGGAGGGGTGTGCTATATGAAGGTTCAGCTAAAGTGATGACCATAATGGATCAAATATTATCAAATAATGATGCACTAATATACATGTACTGTATATATATTGCAATTTTAAATGGTTTTTAGCATAAATAAAACAGAAAAAGACATATGCTCGTGTACAACTGCATCTCCATGTAGCCATTTTTTTTATTTTATATTGGGTGTACATGCATGTATCTAAATAATAAACATGCATTCACTATGCGGATGAATTTTATTTGTCATGTATCGCCCTTATTTTGGGATTTCCCAGTGGGTACGTGAAATTTCAATTGTTGCATGCTTTGGCATACGCTCTTCGCAGGTAAAAATCGTGATTTTGTCCCAAGAAACCAGTCAATTTATATATTATTTCACGGAACCCCATTCGGTATGTTGGCTTAGGGTTATCGTTTGTAAGGGCCTGTATGGAAAAATACGAAAATGAATTCAAGGCATTCCGGTCCCGGAACAAGGGGTTTGAAAGATTGCAAGCATACCTTTAAGAATTTAAATCTCTCAAAAAACCCTTTATCCTTGTCCTCAGAATATCTTATTCCAGAGAATGGCAAGTAAGAAATGTAGGTCGACACTATAGGGATTTCAAAACGGATAGAAGAGTTGAAAAAAAAGAGGATCATGAATTTTTGACATTTTTGGAACAATTTAAAAATACAAGTTAGACAAACCTGAGGCAGTGAAATACTGTTAACCCAGTTAAACTCTTAACATGGGTAAATCATAAATGTGACTTTTGAGTATTTCACGGATGTAGACTGATGTTAATTCCTATTTTCGGAAATTCCTTTTCTCTAAATATGTTCAGCTAATAAAGTCAATAGTCTAAGCAATTCATTCATACTACATTTTTAGTATTGCCATAAAACGCGACTATAATCCGTGGCCTATGGCATATAACACATTAAAAGTCCTAATAATTTTGGGTACATAGGTATTGATCCAATTTAATTTCTGTCCATGTTGATTATCATGGTTAAATAGTACGGAAAGGATTTGCCAAGTGAATTTCAAAATTTTTTTTCTAAAAACCTACTTTACCCACATACATTAATTTTTATTTCAATTATTACAGAATTAACAGTTATTGTTTTTTCTCATGTTATTTACAATTCGAAATTGTCTGTCTACTTAACCCGAAATCTGGAGGGTGAAGTTGACCTCCCAAATTCATCCAGTTTTATTACTTCTAGTATGCCCTTAAGCATTTGCTGATTGTTTGTTTAGAGGAAATAATTTAAGGTCAGCAGGTGAAACGTTTCACGATTAGGGTACACTGTGTTTTTTTCCCCAATTTGACCTCCCTTTGAACGAGGAAATTGTGAGATGGAAGTTTGAATGGTCTTGTTGGGGTTCTTCCTTATTACATTTATCCCGTTGAATTTCTGTCTTATTTCTTGGTGTTTACAGCCGTGCCTCTTTTCGATGTATTCAGGCTAGTTTTACGTCAGGATTTCTGAAGTTCTAAATATCCTGAATGATATTTTGTATGGCTTTATTATTTGTAAAAATTAATGTATATTCCTGTGAGAAACTCAGTTGAAGAATGAATGAATTTATTATTTTCTGTAGTTTATATTGTCATCTGTGGCGTTCAAATCCCGTAAAGCAGTAAATGGAAAATCTAAATAAATTGTCCTGTTGATATTAAAGTACAAGCACGAAGCAGTATAGATAATTTCATTTATTATACAAAAAAAAAAGACAATTCGTTAATGTACAGACAGATGAGCATCTCGTTAATGAATGAACCAGAAATTGTTAGCATTTGCATAGGCGATGATTTTCAAAAGATTGTACTACTATTATATATGGTTTTGGACAAACGATATAGAAAGAAACCTATGACTTTTCGCCTCTAAATTTTTTTGATAAGTTTTAGTTTAGAAACAAAACGGAAATTTCTGCATAATACATGTATGCTGTCGATACAATAAATAAACAATAAATTAAACTTGAAAATTTAAGGCGTTTGGCAACCAGCGCCAATAAAGAGCCTCGTTTTTTTCATGGTTATCGTCCCAAGTGCTTTTTTCAGTCCTGAATGCTTCAATTTCTTCATATTTGTAATCTTTGCTCTACAAAGTCTTGAGGTTGCACTCGGGGCAATGCAGAAAGTCATTATTTTCGTTGCTGGTTATTAAATCGGTGATGTCGGTTTCAAGGGAGACGTTGTGCAAACTATCATATATCTGTAATCATTCTTGCGAACGAACTTATCAAATCGAGGGGATTTACCACGCAAGCGTGATATTGTGCCCCACAATTAGCATTTTCGTTTTTGCCATATCTCGCAGCTAGTTGATATTTGGAGATTTTGGATGTGTCGTCTGTGCCCGTGTAGGGATATGGGCTAAAAAAGAGACGAAAAATGAGTTGTTAATTGCATATTTGATGTCCTGAACATGTTTTACACGATTAAAATTGAAGATAAATCAAATTCATCGTTTGGGAAGTTGGAACACGTGCTTCAGGCAAATAGCACTATTTTTGTACGTCATGCCCTAACCATGTTTGAACCTTTTAACCTTTTTGCATTGTTTTTACAATAAGGTCGCGTTACCTTTTGCTCAGAAATAGGACATCTTGGCATTTAGTGCATACCATATTAAACCTAAAGGATTATACATTGCTTTAGGCACTTTAGGGTGCTGAACACAGAATTTTCTAAAGTCCCATCCCAATACCCAACCCTGCAGTCATCTTGGTACATGCCATATCAATGACGTGTACTAAAGGGCTCATATAGGCTGCTTTAGGTGAACCCAAAAATTTCGTAAATTTCCATTCCACTTTCTAACCCAGCTAAACATCAAAAAGGAACTGCAAGGCGACTTGCAAACTGCACTTTAATTTATATTTTAAAATTACATTACTTTAATTTGCAGAAAATGCAGCTGCAATTCCGAAATGCAATGTATCATACTTTTTTGCAGCACAATTGATTATTTTTAATTCCTGCTGATATGACTATAAAGGGCCGAATCACCATCAGAATAAATATGACAATTTTACCATTTGATGCAAAAATCTGCACCAAAGGACATTGAAATCTGCAGTGACTATTATGACATCTGCATTCTACTATGCTCATCAAAACAATGGCTAACTGTTGCAAATCTGCAATGAGGTTTAATTAATCTACAAAAGAGGAACCAAACGCCTGTACTTACGGGAACAACAACTGCAGTGGCAGAGCGATGATTCCGTACTTCTTGGGGTTGCTGTGGGCCTCGCAGACGCTCCTCTTGATGCATTCCTCACCATCGATGGTTGGCACGTGGTCGAGCGAATTTTCGACAAAGGTCAGCATGTATTCGGCAATGCCCGTGAAACCACTGGAGAAGATGGAATCGGATGCCCTGGCGACGCCATTAGCCAAGAAGGGCCTTGAGAAGATGTCGAAGAGCAGGATGAGGATACCGGCGATGAGGGCAGGGATGGCCAGGCCAGCTACCACACCGCTACCGAGGGGAAATCCCCCGGTGCCGGAGTAGCCCCCTACGCCGTCGAAACCTCCTACCAGAGGCTCGATGAAGCTACGGCCCGTGATAGGGTCGGTAAGGGCCTTGGTGTTGATACTGAAGAGGGGTATAGTAAAGGCAAGCGACGTGTTGAACAGATTGGAACCGGGTGCAGGGTTGGGAAAATCAAAAAAACGTGCTTTAGCGCCCTCGCTGTTGTAATTGGTATTATTTTGATTATTGGTGTTATAGTCCATGCTTCGAGCGTTTAAATAAGGATACGTTTCGTTGGTCTTCTGGGGTGCGGCCTCTGTCGTTTCGATTGTTTCGTTATGGGCTTCAGCAAGGCAGAGCAGGGCCCATGCTGCGAATAGGAAAGTCGTCGTTCTCCACTTCATCTTTTTTGGATATAACTATAAGAAAGAAAAAAAAAATCGTGAAATTAGATTGTCTTGCAAAATCAGCATTAGCAACTTTCTAATGTCTAAATGTTCAGAGAATATATGCCAAGAAAAGTAAACTGAAATTAAAATATTGACATGAGTTAAAGATTGCTCAAAATCTTGCGATTCCTGCAAAAGCTTTAAAAAAATTCTAACTTTTACCAGTTTTACGATAAAAATTGCATTTTGCAATGCTGTGATATTTCGGATGAAATATCTTTGTCTAAAGGATTACCAAGCAGGATGATTAAAAAAAGTTCTTGAATGCAAAAAAAAAATTCAGAATTTGAAATTAAAGTAAGAAATTGGAAATAAAGATGTTGATGGGATGCAAAAGTTTTTTCAAGTCAAAAATGCTTCCAGCATGCGATAGTAAGGAAACTACAAAGTCCTGTACAACTACGACTACTAACTGATCCTTAGTCCAGTGGTACTGTGGCTTACTTAATGGGAATGGATGAAACACCAAGCTTGTCCTGCTGCTCAAACTGCGAATGTGATATGGACGAAGTCACGCTCTTCTTTATATACTCACCTGCGCACGGCCATTAAGGAATGGTCAAGGTCAGCACACCTCTTCCCTGGTCCATCCATGAGCTTTCCTTCCGACTTTCCTTCAGGACGGGTTTGCCCACGTGGTCATGCAGCGAATACCAGAGAGACGTTCCGGGAGTGACGTCACGTGGGTAACGGGTCACTCTGCTTGTAGGCAAAAAGGAAACAACTGTACTCTTGGCACTGGGGTGGGTCAGGAAAGTAGTGGTGGCATGCAGACTTCATTATGGTCATATGTAGGCTAAATAACCAACAAAAAATTATAGCCCCCCTTCATTTCCGACTTTGCAAATTTTATACGTGTTACCGTTTTTATCCCCGCAGTTAATTGAAGTTTTTAAATTTAGCTGTTCAGAAGTTCAATTTAGGTTTTCGTGTCAATTTTAATGGACTCGGATCCGTCCTGTGTTTTGGGAATATGGGTGTTTTATAATGTGTAGCTAGCTCTGGTACTTCGGTCAGGATGCATTATTTATTTTATGGAAAAATAGTGGTTATGATTGTCAGTTTATTTATTTTTATTTACTTGGAAATTGTTTTAGATTTTTGTAAGTGTGACAAAAAAGTTCTTTTTTTAAGAGTAACTCCTGGTATAAAAACAAGTAAAGAAATTTTATGGTTTTTAATGATTGTTAATTATTTGGTCTATTGGTTTCTTTTGTTGACAATAGGATTATTAAAAGTCCTATTGCATGTTTTCTATTGGTTTTGAACTGTTTTAATTTATTATCTAATGATCCAACTAATATGTTATGTGATCCAGACGATATAAATCAATAAAAAACAATATAATGATAGAAACCAATTAATTTAATAAGACCATTGAATTTCTCTATTGTTATCTATGGAATTTTACATCAGGGACTTCATATTGTTTTCTAGATTTTTGTTATTGTGTTTACTTATACTAATATAAATATAAATAATTAGTGAATATTATCTCAGAACACCAATTTGTTTATCAATATCTTAAAATTTAAGATGCATGGCGACATTAGAACCCCAAAAATACGGTGTACAATTTTTATTATCCTTAGATAGAACTAATAGATTTAATACATTTATTTCTGTAAATGTATTGACGAATTTGAGTATTAATATGTTTAAAATTGAAGTTGTTATTATGAAATATCGTTTTTTTTTCTCTTTGATAATCGATTTCTTATCCAGAAAATAATCGGGAGGACTTGATCATTATCATATCTACCATGTGAAAATGTTCGAGTAAAATCATTTTTCAAATTATTAGAAGTCGTTAGAAGAAGTGATGATGCAATATTTAAGGATAGCCTTCTTACATATATGCAATTCATGAAAATGATTTGCACTATTTGACTATAGGTAAAGGTGTCGAAAAGGAAATTATTTACTAACAAATCTAGTTTAATTTTCTTTATACAAATTGAAATTACGCATATCAAAAATAAGTTTAATTATTTCAAACTCATTCATTTTCCTTTCAAAGCTAGCAAAATTCCAAGCACGGAGATGAGCTGATGCATGTATGTTAAATGCTTTCTCATCCTCCCTCCTATGTTGTTGCTGCTCTTGATGTGTTCTGGAAGTACAATTTTTTATGTTTAGTTTGCAATTAGTTTGTTGGGTCATTTCCTACGGGTCATGAGGCGTGTCATAATACTTATGCCTGGCTAACAGATTTGTCCTTTATATTTATTTGACCTTGTTGAAGCGACCAGCATTCTTAGTTTTAAAAAAACACCGTAGGTTTACAATGTCAACACAGTCCATGACTTCTTGCTTATAAATATTTAGCCTGTTTCAGGAATAGACGAGAAATGTGGTTTACATATTTAAGCTTATATGACTGGATTAGAAGAAAGCGATGATATAAACGTACGTGTATATAAATTCGGTTGACAACTCATTCAAAGTATACACTATACATGTACTTGTATTTATCAGAAACTTTTTACTCATAAATATAAGAAAGTAATAGATCAACTCACGAATTTACGACACTATACTAATTACATTGTCACAATTTTGTTAAATTACATGTCCATGTATATATGTACAGATTATAGTTGAATCTCTTGGCATTTTTATCTTCACGCCATATCACACTGTGCACAATAGACAGTATGGACATACATGTACATGTACATGTACATGTTTTGTTGGAAATATTGTCATATTACAGTAGAACTTGTCTAAAATCATACTATTGGGACTGCAGTGAAAAATATGCTTTTAGACAGGATATGATTTCAGGCAGGTTCTATTGTATTATGCATATATAAATATTCCAAATATTATTGTATATTTATTGGCATATTACGTCCATTTTGCATTGTTGTGAAAATATTTTCTATATGGCATATTGCAATTTAATGTATTTTTAATCTGCAAATTAGTAATGCATCATGTTTGTAATTTTCTGATAGACTAAACTGCCAGCGAACTGTAAAGATAAAGAGATAGAGCCTCATAGAGATAAATTTCCATAATACATGATACAGTACTGTATTTACAATGAATGTGACGTGCTAAAATTTGCGAAAACATCGTGTATTATTTATAAGTCAGGTATGGCTTTAAGAAGATTTAATTGTTACGGAGTCGCCATTTTGTAGCCCATACATGTATATCTTTCCTGGCGACGATCATTCCGCATCCATTAGCCTTTTTGGGCTAAAACATTTTGCACGCGATCACAAATTTATCGTCCTTACTATAAAGACATTTCCCCCGTTAAATGAACAATGAATGTATAATATGGGTACGAGATGTTGTCCCTGACTGCATGTGCTTCTCTGCATGGAATTGCCATATATGTATCTATTGATTGATGGAAATAATCCCTCTATTGATGCACTTTCATAAGATTTTATAACCGCTGATTAATTTAATTATCACTAACACGTATATAAACATTCTTATTTTTTAATTATCATGATATACCTAAAGTAAAAAAAATGCTGTATTTGTTTTCGTTTATAATAACTAGATCATAACACAATAGATACATGTAGATCAAGCTCCTTCAACCATAATAATAACAATAAAACTCTTGTCGTCATTAAGTGCAAACATTAAGTTCAATATTGTGATACCCCATTGCTCTATACAAACGAAGGCTTCTATTGTCTACTGGTCAACTGGAATAACACGTTAAAAGGTAGATGATACTAATTAGAGGGGAGTGGGATAAAATAGTGTATGTTGTGGATAATTTGAGACTGTGTAGTGTTTTTTAAGTTTTATATACATGTATGTTGGAAATGTCTTGAAAAACTATAGCTAAAGGAAGTTAATTTGCTTCAAGATACCAACCCAATTCAAATCAACTCAGTACCCTATACAGTCAGAAAACAAATGCCATGTGGCATTGTTTGGTTAAGTTAGTTTTCGTGGCACTGAAGTAATTTTTTTCATGTGAAACTTATTATTTCGATCATTAATGTTTTATTTAAACTCTCGTACTGTTTCTGTTGATAAGTATATACTACCGGTAATTCAATCATTTCTATAAGTTAAAACAAGCAATGCTTTAACTACATGCGAATGCTTTGAATGCAATTACTACGACAATTAAAACTGGCCTCATTATCCTCACTTTTCAATGAAATTCCGTATGGAGGTACTGTGGACGGGCGAGGTCAGCAGTTAGGTGAACGCAGATTTGACCCTGACCTCTCCTTCGTTCGACTTGTACCTTCCCTTTTCACCTATAATAAGATCGAGGTGAACAACCCGAGAACCTGGCGAACCCCACGTTGACTACGGGTGTCAAAAAGATGAGGTCAGTCGGCGAAGATTCCACCAGGCCAATTGTTCTTCCGTACAAAAGTACAATTGTGGGTCAGCCGTGGTTTTTTTTTTTTTCTGGATGGCATGCATACACAAACTATATGCTTGACCATTAGCTCTTTTCTGTTGGTTTCAAGTAAAAGGTGGGGTGAATACCTATTTTATGGATTTTCTACATTATATCGTACAGATATGAATGGAAACTTCTTTATGCATATATAGCCAGATCAGATTCTATGAAAAAATCTGTTTATTCAATTTAAACTATCTGTGAAATGAAGCAAGCTTACATGTAATTTTACAGTATCTATTTTACTTTAATATACATTACATGTAGAGCTCGCACGAATTTCCGTAGCTCGAGATTTGCATATATACGTGTACATTACATGTATCGCATTATGAAAACAAAATTTTTAGCATTACATGCATGCCTATATAGATCACATATGCATGTACCGTAATATATGTACATGTAGATGAGATGGTGAATTTAGTTCATAATGATAACGTGGTAAGCTACTTTTGGCTTTGTATTTGGGGTGTAAAAACCGCGGTGTCATTCAATAACAGAGGAATTACAAACTCATTTATCATATGCTTCATCATCACTTTCCATTTTAAATCCATGCATGGTAACATTTATTCGCACCATACTCTTTTGCAGTACATTGTATACTTTTGAATTTAAATACATGTATGGTGGCAGAATATATACACGTAGATTTAAAAGAGTGAAAACTGAATGAAAATTTATATTAGGGGTGCTCAAGTTCATTATCGTACATCTGAGATTTCGTATTGTTTCGTTTTTTTAATTAACAAACTTATATAAAAAACTAGAACAAATGTGATATTATAAATGACGAGATTTTAATTACATTTTCAGACAAAAGGTATAAATTTGTGTCCGCTTTCATCTTCATCGTCATTGATTATTTTAGTAGTATATAATATATTATTGTACTTATAGATATAATTCTTGATTTACCACATTATATTACATTAAGTGTGGAACCAATTTTTGTGCTTGGTTGACAATTGCACTTTCAGCCAGCTTATGTATACGTATACTGACCCAGTATAGAAAGCTAGTAGACATGTCATTTCCAAATAAAAAGTGTTAAAACTCGCTACCTTAAATTTTTTTCTAAGTTACATGGACTGGTAAATGTCAAGCCTAATGTGTTATATACAAACATTAAGGGTCATTCTTACTTTTTAGGGTCATGCTGTGAAGTATTATTTTATTATAGGAACTTGTTAAATTGACATACATGTATACAGGCTTTCTATTTTATTTCGCTCTTTACACGTGTTTTACTGGTTGCAGGCACCTATATACATGCATGTACATAGCATGCGTTAAACAGTTTACAGCATACGTGCACTGTTCATAATTAGTATATACTAGTACATTATATATATATATATATACAAAATTACTAGCTGGTTTACCCGGTATTGCGCAGGTTGAAAGGTTGAAGGTACATTTAAAGGTACATGTACATTAAAAGGTCGAAGATACATTTAAAGGTGCATGTACTTTTAAAGTTTGAAGGTACATGTAGCTTAAGGGGCGATCCCCACTATGATCCACAATGGTTAAGATGGGGCCGAAATTCGAGCTGTTGTTTTTCCCTTTTGTTTTTA
>JAQGCC010005771.1:0-11079 GCA_034698905.1 Xestoiulus laeticollis
TATGGTTCCACCAAAAAAGAGATATTAAACTTCCCTGATTTTCACAGTTTTTAAAACAATTATGCAAAACAACTTGTCTGAGTGTGCCATCTTTTGATCTTTGGGGTAATTAATAACTGTCTACACATGAATGTTGTAATTATATTTGGAAATTCCCAGACTTTTTTTAACTTTCCCTTAATTTTTTAAAAATAAATCACTTCATGAAAATTACAGGTTTTCTAGGTATGGGAAACCATCCAATGACACTCAAATTGAATTGAACATTTGACATGCAGGCTTCAATCGTCATGAAGTTTAATTTATACAATGTGAATGCATTGTGGAATGCATGGCTATTCCACTTTTTTTCTGTAATCTTTTATTTACGAAAATTCTATTAATGTGATTAAAGAGAAAGTAATGTGTGCTCTATCCACTGATGTTATTAGAGTTTACCTGTGACCATTTTTTCATGGCAACTCAAGTTATATTGTTTTAGAAGTACACACTAAAAACGCTGAGCTAAAATTCAACCATTTGGTTGTTACACTTAAATTCAACCCAATGTTGGTATGTCCATATAGCACTCAATATCAGGTTGAATTTTAACCCAGCGTTTTTAATGTGTAAGTCTGTAAGACTTAATTAGGACACATTGTAAAATTAGGAAAAACTAAGAAAATGGTATGCTTGTATGAAATCATCTATTTTCATCTTCCTTAGCAATTATTAAATTTGCTACAATGTTTTTAAGAACAGAGGGAAATGCCAAATAGTAGCTATGATGCAGCACAGTGATGCACTATAGTGAAGCAAGCCACATACATTATAATGTGGGCCCACGAAAAGCGTCACTGCAGTGCTCCACTGGACGGCAGCATAGCTACCATTTCGCGTTTCCTTCTGTTCTTAAAAACATTGTAGCAAATTTAAATAATTGCTAAGGAAGATAAAAACATATAAACATACCAATTTCTTACTTTTCTTAATTTTGCATTTTGTCCTATGTGCTACGGATGAATAGATATAATTAGGGTTTTCGTTAAAAATGGTCGTAGCGAAATTTTAATATCATCATTGAATAGAGGACACAAGACGTCTTTTTTTAACCTCATTAACAAAATTTTCATAACCATAAGAAAAGCAATGGTGTGTTACTGACTTTTGGTCCACCCTGTATGTCTGGGATAAAAGGAGAAAGATAGTTTTATGATGTTTAAAGTCTCTTTCGTGATTTGTTTGAATAGTCTCAAAATTCACATATTTACGAACATTAAGGATATTTTAAAATTTATAATAAGTAATGATGATTAATCTAAGCTCAATTAAGGTCAGCTGATTATTAAAAACAACTACAAAATCGTGCCCATAATAAATGTTTAAATCGTGGTTTCCTAGTTGCTTCTTTAATCTACAAAAGCATGATTTTCCCCAATAACATATCGTTATCGTTCATGTTTTTAGTCTGCCACGCTTACATTACTCATAATTTCTTCCACTCAAATTTTATCTCTCGTAATAGGGCTAATTCACATTAAATTTCAACTTTTTAAACAACTTGGGTGCGAAAAATTAACCATAGAACATGACCTCACGTTATATCCCACACAGGTTAATCCATTCCAGTCAAACAATTTTATTGTAGTATTAATAGGATAAACATTAGAAACTTTACTAACATGAGTATTATCTTAACTTACAGTGCAAAGAATATTTGCATAATTAGGACTATTTAGAGGTTCCTACTGTCCTGGAAACCCAGGAATTGTCAGTGAAATTGAATAAACATGGAATAGATAGGAGAAAGTTATTTTGAAAAGGTAAGGGAAATTCAACAAATATTTTATTTGATTTCACATAGGTAGTTATAGTTATCACAAAATTCAATATGTCAAACCCAACCAACCATCTTTAGAAATGGGGAATCTCGACCCATTCAACTCATTTTAAGTAAAATAAAGTTGTGTGAATAATTTACTAGAATGCACTCGTGTTTAATTTGTTAGTAGATGTACATAAAAATTATGCAAATTAATTAATACTTGCATTTTTGCGTTGGTTAGCCATAAAGTGTACTTAGGCCGGAATTCATAGTCGTATAAGTAGTACTTATTTGTATACTTTTAACACACAAGTAGTGCTTATTCGACGACTATGAATTCCGGCCTTAAAGTTTTATATCAAAATTGGTTTCTATTATTTGAGCCTGAGGATGACATGATGAATTCAATTTATCCAAATTTACAAACTTTCGCATAAAGTGCAATAAACATGCATTAAAATTAGAGCAAATTCAAAACCATGCTATAATTCATACCAGTCTTATTTTTTTCCACATTTATGCATGAGGCACCTAAACTATCAAAAGTATCACAAAAAATATTTATTACGTTCACAATACAAAAAATCTAAAATAATAAATAATAGCTTATAATTTCAGAATATTATTGTATCATATGTTGAAATTTCAACGCAAAACACTAGTAAAATACTGAAAAAAATTCACAAGCTCATGTTTTTTTGACGAAAACTCATTTATTTAAATACTTTGAGTGAACTCTCATTATATTGAAAAAAAGTTACAAAAATACAAAAAAAATAAAATAAACGTATATCAAGCTCATAAATAAATATATTATTATATGACATGAAAATGGTAATCAATTTTTATGTTATCGCAAATGGGCTTCGCTAAATTCAATTACGTTTCCATAAAACTGTTCCAAAAGGCAATTAAATACCAGAGTTATAAAATTCAGTTAAATTTTTTAATTAATTTCAGTAAATACAGTAACAGACAAGCACACTGGAATGTTCTATTATTATTGATATTTATAATAACATTAAGCCCATATGCTAATTATGAATTATTAATTTAATATAAACATGAAAAACCAGCATGGAACATTATGGAACTTTCAAATCAATAGAAAACCTATACTATATGTAGTTTTAAAACAAGACGTATGATGAAAACGAAATTTTGAAAAAATGAAATTCCTGCATTCCCAAATTAGAACATCATACATTATTGTCCATGGCCTTATTTAGAGCATATTAACATGTTATATGGAATGACATTTAACCATATATGGCCAAATAAACGGGAACAATATTTGTATGACCTTTTAAAAAAGAAAGCCATGAATGGTAGTACATACATGTAAGGTTTCCATCAGAGAATTGTGAGCACATAAGGCCCTATCAATCCTCATCAACGGGCTTTCCCAGATATAAATCACTGTAACCAGATACAGTATCAGAGCTTTTTACAGGTAACATCATGGGTGATCTATCTGGCTTCACAGCAGATACTTTTGCGAATTTCTTTTCAGCATTTGGTTTTGGTCTTGGAAGATGGATTGCTGGGTCAAAAGCATTATTTCTGCCATAATGATTTTCACCCCCTGGCCTTGGTTTACGACCTGAAGGTCCTTCTGGTTTTGGACGTGGTCTGCTTGGTCTTCTGAAATTATCTTCTTGGTCATTGAAAGGCTTTGGTATTGGTCTCCTATCCTCCTCTTGTCCATCAAAAGGTTTTGGTCTTGGTCTCCTATCCTCCTCATGTCCATCAAAAGGTTTTGGTCTTGGTCTCCTATCCTCCTCATGTCCATCAAATGGCTTTGGTCTCGGTCTCCGGATTTCCTCATCATGTCCACCGAAAGGTTTGGGCCTATGTTCTCTTGGGAAATCATCAATTCCAATGGGTTTGGGCCTATGTTCTCTTGGGAAATCATCAATTCCAATGGGTTTGGGCCTGGGAAACTGGATGTCAAATGCAGGTTTGGGAAGTTCTGGAATCCGTTCTGGAAGCTCATCCACAAACTGTTGTGCTGGACGAATCTTCTTCAAGATCCTTTCTCTCTGTGGTGGCGGTGGAATTTCAAAATCAATCTGGGGCCTGGACCTTTCAGGAAAGTTTGGAATTCTCCTGGACAAGTCCAACAAAATGTCTGATGGAAATGATGGTGGTGGTGGAGGAGGTGGCAATACTGGCATCTGGACATGAGGTGGTTTCTTGGGTGCCTTTTGCTCATCAGGGAAATCTACATTGCCTTTTCTGTGATGGGCATTGGATGGTTCCTTACCAAGTTCAGAATTCATGGAATAGAAAGACTCCGATGAGCGGCAGTCGACATTGTACCACCAATCACAGGAAAAAGTAGCCTGGCTGAAAACAGTGCCGTTTACGCAAAGTCTGCTGTCTTTACGTGAGTCAGCTTGGCAAACGTGGTAAACCTGGTCCAGAGAAGGAGTTAAAAAAAGAAAAAAAAAATTTCAACATCTGTACATCAAGACTAGACCTCATGATTAGTTTTATCTCATCAAGAGTAATGAGATATTATTTTAAGAGCAAGGCAAAGTATTGTCTTAGGAGCATGTCAAAACTTCTGTTTTGTCTCAGGAGCAAGACAAAGTCTGGTCTCATGAGCAAGACAAAAACTGGTCTTATGAGCAAGACAGAGTCTTGTCATAGGAGCAAGACAATCTGGCTTTAGGAGCAAGACAGAGTCTTGTCATAGGAGCAAGACAATCTGGCTTTAGGAGCAAGACAGAGTCTTGTCTTAGGAGCAAGACAGTCTGGCTTTAGGAGCAAGACAGTCTTGTCTTAGAAGCAAGCCAATGTCGATGGTCCTAGGAGCAAGACGGAGTCTTGTCTTAGAAGCAAGCCAATGTCGATGGTCTTAGAAGCAAGACGAAGGTGGTCTTAGAAGCAAGACAAAGTCTGGTCTTAGAAGCAAGACAAAGTTGGTCTTAGAAGCAAGACAAAGACTTGCCTTGGGAGCAATTAAGACAGTCTTGTCTTAAAAGCAATACGTCACTTTTCTTCAGAAAGGGATCTTATACTAGAAATGTAAATGGTGTACATAAGCAACTGTCTTTTCATGTCATGCTAGGCCACTCAAGAATGCACCAACCTTACCCTTTGTAAGACCGTATTAGGCTTCTTAATTCTAATTTGTTTTAGTTCTCGTTTATAAAATAATGTGATGTCCTATCATTAATTTCTGAAAAATCGTGCCCATGTCCATGGATGTCAGACTACTCAACAATTTGAAATGTTTACAATTGAGGGTTTATTTTGCCCTACTAAACACAATGAAAACAGATTATAAAAATAATAATCCTTCTACTAATGCTTTGATGGGATTTCCCATGTATTCATTAGAGAAATCGCCTGGTTTTTTCTCCAAAAAATCCAGTTTCAAATTATAAACCAGAAATCATGATTTTCGTTTTTTTGACAGTTTGCAAGCTTATAAACCAATGAGGCAAAAAAGTTTTAAAATATTTAAAAAAATTAAACACGACAAAACAAGTCACGAATTTTATTTTTTAAAACCACATTAGTAATCACGTGATATGAGTTCCTAATTGCACTGTGTCCCATTTCATAAACAGTCGAGTACGTCATGAAGTACATTAAAAACATCGGGTTTTAATGTAATCCATTATGAACTAAATTAAATTTTTCTTCCCAATGGTAGTATGCAAATTAGAACCTTATAATTAGCTTTGAATTAAGTTTTCTTGATGTCACCAGAATCAGGGCATTGATAGCAATCGATACTGTGATATAATTTTCAGGCTTTCTTACCTAACCTGTTTTATAAAAATACTTAAAATGCATGTTGATTGAAGAAAATTAAGTTCATTTTAATGTATTTCGAATAACTTTAATTACTGACTAACGTGCACATGTGCCATTATAATGTAATATGATATCACATGTACAGTATATATGCAATGTAAGCTTTTAAATTCAACAATTATGGTATAGGGAAAACTGTACTATACTTTAGGAATGATTTGGACAAAAATTAGCACAATATGTCGGGTACTTATAAATAATGTACGTGAGAAAAAAAAGAAAATATTTAAAAATATTTGCTCACAGACTCCCATGTGAGGAGGCTAAGATATGCAAATGGATAATAACAATATTATGATTTACAAAAATATCAAAAGAATAGATAAAGATTAATAAAATAGAACTCCTGCAGGTAAAGCCAACTTTGATACAACTTTAAATATTCAAATGTAATGGTTATATTTTTCATCTATGGCTGCTAAATTTTCAGTAGTCCCAATAAGAAGTAATTCGCATTTTAATTTGCATTTGGTGTATGTTTAAACCCACTTTTTTGCTAATATTTACAGATTCATACTATGAAAATCGTTGTGTTTTTATAAACCTGATAAGCCAGAAGCGACAATTATAAGAAATGTATATATGAAGAAAGTAGTTCGGCCATTATACATAACATACCGGTATTACGTTAATTGACCGATTTTCACCTAGTCCCAATTATCCAAAAAAATTGCTTTACAGTTCGGCCAACTATATAAATAATATACAATTGTAATTAATTGCAGTTGAAAGGATGCGTTTTTCATCCACTATTGTACAACAACAAATATTGTGCAAAAATCAGTAATAGTATAGGATGTCATTATGCTTAATTAAAAGTAAAAACAGAGCAGTTTTGCATATTGCCTTTTAAGGTCATAAGAATTTTTGCCAATTAGTAGCAAAACAGAAGAACCGAGAAAACAATGTTTTCTTCGTTTCAAGGATTTCAAAACTTATTTAGGCCAAGTTTTTTTATTGTTCCGGTTGTGGGAAGTACACCACTTGTCAGATTAACTGCACTTTGACTAATTTCACTTTTTTCATAAAGGTAGAATGCTTCAGCAGCAGGAGGGTGAAGGTGTTTTGTGGATGACAATGGGTCTTTAAATGAATGCACGAATGCGATGAAGTCCACCATTCAAATTTATATTAGTTATTAGGGTTACTTGGTCGAGGCTGACTCACAATGCGTTGTACAAAAACTATTTATGCATAGACATGGAAGGAAATGAATCCCATTACACTAGGTTAACATAGCACGAAATGCCAATAACAATTAAAGTCAAATTCCCCGACTCTTATATTATACAGGCATGTTCGACCCTTTTAATAGAGGTTCCACATAATGCTTAAACTAATATTACAAGAATGTTTAAGACATTTGTGGAATCTACTTCCTGTAAATATGTGCCACAGTATTTCAAAATATGAAACCTCGAGATTGACAATAGAATTACATACGCAGTATTTCAGAAAAGCATTTCAATGCATTTTTGGTCATTCCTGACCAATTTCTCAATGGTCTGCTTAGAAGATTTTGAGACCAATTTCTCAATAGTCATTTTTAAAGAAATTCCTCAATGATCATTTAAGACAAATTCCTCAATGATCTATTACAGACAGACCAATTTTTTCAATGGACATTTTTATGGTCGCATTGACGTTATTTTGGTTATTTTCAAACATATTTTTGAAATGAACATTCATTGGTAAAAAAAATCATTCAAAAAATGACGCCATTTTCCGAAAATTTATGCAAACGTGTTTAAAGGGTAGCACAATGACTTCATTTCTTGGTCACAAAATAAATCACTATTTTTCGACCAAATTGTCCTTAAATCGTTACTCAATGACATTATTTTAGATCACTTTGCTAAGTGACAATTGCTAATTTGCTACCTTCCAGTGTGTATCTATAAAATTTTAAATTACTTTCAACAGTTAGTAACAACTGTCAATTCTTGGCTAGGCATTTGCCTACAGACTTCATAAAATACACTGTACCAAACATGTGCAAACAGACAATCATTTCTGGAATGCGTTACCTCACCAATCTTACAAAACTCACCATAATCTCAACAAAAACAAAGACCACAAACCACAATATCGGTCATATGTTGAGTAAAAGTATCAATCAAATACCTGTTTTTGGTAGTTTTTGTTATACAGTGTATATTGAACTTCGCATAATTCACAAAAACCACTGCACGTCTGTGAGCAATGACTGACCATCGATTCCGGGTTGATGGACAACCCCAAAGGAAGGAAGAGTCGTGAGAAGAAGTAGCACATTAGTAGAAGGTTGAATAATTTTCAATTTAACCCACTCGACTTTTTAATTGGGATGATGTGCAAGAGGTAGAAGAACAAAAAGGCAACTAACGTTTTGCAGGTTGAAAAGGGGGTCGAAAAAGGCAAACCATTAGTCCGGTTACTGACCTGACATCCAGTTTCCATGTCAGCATACATTCCAGGGATTTTACCTGCACAGGTAAACGACGTAGGTGGCGCCACCCTCAGAACTGGGTAGTCTTTACCAGCTGCACCAACCACTCCATCACCGTCTGGGTCCTCAGGGCTGGGTACGGCAGAGTCATCACGAAACGTAAAAGGACCTGCTCTTCTTGCAAAGCCAAAATCATCTTGTCCTAAGGCGACGCTGGTTACCACTAGGTAATAAAAAAACAAAAGATAAATTAATTAAAAGTTATTTGGGGCGGTCATATTTTGTATGGCGGTGGAAAAAAAAACGAGAGCACCATCATAACGTGCGTAGGAAGATATCAAGATTGCCAACTGGAAGGTTCTGAAATGACACGTATTACTCGAACCAATAAATTATACATTGTGATAAAGCACTCCTGTTGGAAATAACAAGATAAGTGAGTAAAAAAGTAAAATAAGCAGGTGTTTTCCCTTTTAGTTTTCCTGGTCAAATCTGTTTTTTGAAAAACGTTGAAAAGTTGCTTGTCCTATACTAGAAATAAAAGTCAAATAACAGTGCTTGGAGTGATTTTATAAAGTTCAAAATTACCGGTATGAATTTGTTAAGTGGGTTGTAGAACATCTGCAATATCAGAAATTTCTAAGCTGATATGATACTGGGGTAGATTTAGGTGAAAATTAACCACAACAAAACCAACCACCAGTTTTGGTATAATTTCCAATTATTTTTTTCAAAACCGTCATTTCTTCCAATTATTTTTCAAAAAACATTATCATTTTCATCTATATTTAATGTAAAATTATATTATTTAGGCAAATATTTTTCATTAAGACTTTAATTACTACAATTATAAAACCAAACAAATTTCTGTATTTGATTATTTAAAATAGTGTTACAATTGAGTAAAAAGGGGAATTTCCTATTTCTATAGATGGAGGGCTAGCTGAGTGTGTTATTGCTTGACTTTTGGGTTAGCTATAATAACTGGCTATTATGCTATGTGAAAATAAATATAACATTCATAATCTGACTTTCTATGACTATTTCAAATATATCTACATGTAATTCCCTTTCTATTTTAATTTTTTCTATATCTAAAGAAACCCTATCTGCTGTAACCTTATCATTCAGGTCTTTTTTAATCCATCATTGTTATGGGTTAATTGTTGCTTAAAACACATGAATTATTCAAAATTTTCCATTACGTTCATTGTAAAGACTGTTAATTCGTGTGTTTTACTTGGCATTTTGCTAAATTCCTCTGGCAAGGAATCACGCAACTTATCTAAAGAAAGGTATACTTAGTGGTGAGAACAACTATCTCAAAATTCGGGCATTTCGTAATTATAAGATGAATGTGTTTTGATTATAGCGCTACACCTGTAGTATAAGGCATCGAGCAATTTTATATAACATTTTTTTTTTAATCGGGCATTAAATAGGTCTTAAATTACACCATGAAATGCGGAGAACATGTCATTAACTAAGCCCTGAATTAATAACGAACACATTGCATTTAAGATTTAAGTGTTATGACAATTACGATAAGTTTTTAACAAAAGAGTCCAGCATTTGTTGAAAAATGAAACTTTTGTTAAAAGTCAATCATTATGTTAAAACTTTACTTATTCTTGGTGTCCAGTAAATCTGTTTAAAAATATTCAAACATATTTCAAGGCTCCTCCCTAAAATTTTCAATTTACCAAATTTTATATAAAACTATTGACTTTTTTGAGGTGCTAAACATGAGGTGCTATCACCCAGACGATTAAACACCCCGATTACGACTATTTAATTTTTACCAATTTGCTTAATTAGTGATAAGATGTGATGCTAGTTATACTAGTTGTACAATGTGACCACCTACAAACAGCTGACCTAAATTATTTTAGCACTGTAGGTTTTGCATTCAATTAGATTAGTATGCAGTGTTGCATTAAATGGATTGAATTAGTATTCATTTTTGTTCCTCCATTGCATTTTATAATTGCATTTTATATCATTTTAGTTTCAGTGACATTCATTTTACAAGTTTGTTAACCCACTTCCTGAATTTTTATATTGAATGACATTTTTTTTATTCAACTCGACTTTTTATTATTATTTAACAAAAATAAACCTATTGTTAAGTTGTATGTTGCTCTACTTCATTGTTGCTTATTGTAGGCAGGATTCAATTAATGATCAAACTATTATCACAAATTGAAAAAAAATGCTACAAATCACTTCACAAAAATTAGGCTCACATCCACCCAATAACCAGTTTTGCTTTTAAACATTAAAAAGTTGAAACAATTATTGTCCTTAAACCACAAACATGTAACAAAAAAATCTAAAATCAAACATTGCAGATAGTTTAACATTTTTGTCACATCATATTTTTGGGTTGGGATATAATAGTATGGAAATTATGAAATAAAATTTGCATAGTCCATTTAATTAGATATAATTAAATGAAATATTAAACCATTGTTTCTTACAAAAGACAAGCCTCTCAACCAGGTGTACTTATAGAATTGAGGTGAATTGGTTACGGATAATAAATCAGTTTTTTTATTTCTGATAACCTGAGGCTTTGAGTGATTTAATACAAACCAAGTGAACTGTTGGAAAAATAAAAACCAAGAAACAAGTTGCTTCATTTCATAATGATATTACACAAGTAAGCATAAACATCTATTGTGAATTTATTGAGTCGCCCTAGTTTGGATAAAACAAAGTAAAAATTTTGTATATATCCATACACTATGCTAATTTACAATGTATTTTGATTATTTAAGCAAAATCTATTTCCGCAATTTGTTTTTATATAAAATATATTCCACTTTCTGAGTTTAAAGAAAAAACTTAAAAAATTAAACAAAAAAATATTTCTTATTTTGTGTTTGTTATGTTTGTTAAAAGTAATGTGAATTTTCAAAATATATCCCAAACAATTACTTTTAAGGGGGCTTTCAACCATACCCTTTCCAATGGAGAATTCTTACGTAGACATTCACGTAGTCTGTGTAGCTCC
>JAQGCC010005772.1:0-11078 GCA_034698905.1 Xestoiulus laeticollis
TCACGGGTGGAAAGAAAACCCGCTTGACAAACGGGATAAAACAGCACCGTAGGTGCTCTTGGTTACCCGGTTCTAGTATAATAAACTGCACTTCTTATTACACTAGTGTAAACTGTAAGATTATACCTTCCTATACTTTTAAGTACACTATATATTGCAAGCTTCAAAGTCTACTTTGGTATATACTTTGCAGTTGACAATAGTGTACTGTGAAGTGTACTTAATAGTATATAAAAGTATATAAAAATATACTTCAAAGTATATAAAAGTATACTTAATAGTATATGAAATGTATACTAAAGTATAATCCAAAAAAGTGCACTTAGTGTACTTTCAAGTATACTTTATAGCATACCATAAAGTAAACTTGCCAGTAGACTTTCTAGTATACCACAAAGTATACTAAGTATACTTAAGATTTTGACTATAGGGTATCCATGTCAATGGATGAAATTGCTATGGATATCCATGGCAATGGATGAAGTTACTGTGGATATCCATTCCAATGGACGAAATTAATAAGGCTAGTCATGGCAATGGATAAAGTTATTATGGATATCCTTGACAATGACCTAAATTTATGTAGATATCATAATAATTAGTCAAAGTAAAATGGATATCCATAATAATGGATAAAAATAAAATAGATGCCTATAAGTATCCCCTCTTCCTCTTTAAGTCTGGCACTTTGACCCCTGCCACATGGCATGTTTACGTACTGACTACAGGGTAACGAATTGAATTGAATCCATACATCCATATAAGGATTTTTCCTCTGGGGTGATATAAATGTAATGTAGGACCAGAAATAAGTGAGACTTACTATTTTCTTAAATCTTATTGTTATGAATATTATGTTATTGCTGTTAAACAAGAAGTCATGTGTGGGATTTATCCACTGATGTTATTAGATTTTATCTACGATCATTTTTAAAAGGAAGCGTAATTAATAACATTTTAGCCATAAGACTTAGGACAAAATGTCAAATTAGGAAAATTAAGAGAATTGTCTGTTTGTATGAAATAAATTGTTTTAATCTTCATTTGCAATGTTTTAAAGTTGTTAGTGTTTTTAAAAACAGGGACACGCCTATATGTTAGCTTCGCTGCAGTACAATCGTGCACTGCAGTTAAGCTTTTGGATATTAAAACCCCCTGTAAATCGCTTCACTGCATTGCACCAATGTAATGCAGCGTAGCTAACATTAGGTCTTTCCCACTGTGCTTAAAAACGCTGTAACAACTTTAAATAATAGCCAATAAATACGAAAAAAAATGATTTCATATAAACAGACAATACTCTTTATTTTCCTAATTGGACAATTTGTCCTAAGTATTACGACTAAAAAGTTATAAATTGGGTTTCTGTGAAAAAATAATCGTAATTAAAATCTAGTAACATTAGTGGTTAGATCACACATGACTTACTGTTTAACCGAAATAACAGAATTTTCATATAGATAAGATTTAATAAAAAAATGTGGTGGTACTTAATTTTGGTCCAACAGCAAAATTACACCATGCAAGGAGTAATTATTTAATTTAATATAAGCTCGTTTACAAATATTAATTTTTTGTTATAATTATGCCATATTTTGTATAACTTAAAGGTTGTCATTTTCAAGTGACAAACGTTAAATATATTACAAAATATCTGCTTTTTATAAATGCTTTTTATAAAAGCAATAAATTTTCATATAAAACAATCCTAGATAAAACACTGTCTCTAAAAAAATAATTTTTTTGAATTTTAATTTAAATCTTATTTCTCCAAATGAGATACCAATATTTTCTTACTCGAAGCATCTTAGAAATCAAAGATTTTCTCAGATTTGTAACTACTCCAAATGATATTTAAGCACATGGAGTATTACATGAAAATTGTCGTGGAAAGCAATCAGAATTGTGTCTGCGTGAGTAATTGGTATGAAAATAAACGTCGATTTGAGGAGCGACTAAAGCCTTCCCAAATTGTCGTCTACAATTAAAAGTCCTATTAAAACAGGCGTCAACGTTGTTTTTTTCTACTTTCATTATTTGTTGCGACCAGCCGACATTTTTATTAGTGGCAATAATTCCTTCTAATAAGCTTTTCGTGTAGTAATATAACACCACGAATGGGAATTATGTCCCAAAAATAAAGCCACTAAATAAAATAGTAAAATTACTGAGGATGAATACAAAAAAAATCCCATCGTCATTTCTCGCGAATGAAAAAACATAAGCTTATTTAACATTGTGTAAGGTTTAGAAAGGTGAGACAAAATTGAAGAAATTAACATTAATGATAAAAATGATATGTGGGATGTATTGTAATTACCTCGTTATTTAGGATTTTCCCCGATGTAGGTTTCCGACGAGTATTACGAAGCACCGTATACAAAATGCATACGTAAAATGGTGAGATTATCGAAGCACTGATAGTTATTTGTAGCACGAATATCTAGAAAAAAATAATAACGAATTAATACAGATAATAGCATATTAATAGCTTGTAATACAATATAAAAATGCTGCCCCTGCCCCTGTTTGTAGGCAATCACGCATAGCACACGTGTATTTCAGAGAAACAATTTATAAAAATTAGCTACAGTTTAAGTATTTGATTTATAGGACAGTAGTTCTATGGAAATAAGCATTGAGAGGTTTAACAACATATAATAAAATCAAATAATAATAATGAATTAATATAGTGAAGTAGTGAAACAATATAAAAAATGCTGCCCCTGGTACTGTCAGTTGGCAATCACGCATAGCACACGTGTATTTCAGGGAAACATTTTATAAAAATTAGCTACAGTGTAAGTATTTAATATTAATCAATGAAATGTAGTAAAATGGAAATACGTTTGAAGAAATTCAACAAATTATATAATAAAAAACACAATAAATTAATATAGTGAAGTATTGAAGCAATATAAAAATGCTGCCCCTTGATTTCGTCATTTGGCAAACATGCATTGCAACGAAACACTAAAAAAAACTACAGTGTAGGTATTTTATATTAAATGAAATATATTATTTTAAAATGAAATAAATTATGTTTAAAAAAAATACAAATTTATAATCAAAACTATTAATGAATTAATACATCAAAGTTGTGAGGCAAAATAAAAGTGCTGCCCCTGCCCCTATAAATATGCAATCACGTATAGCAATCCTGTATTGCAGAGATACGGTGGTTTTAATACTAAGGAGCAGCAATTAGATTAATTTTATATTTAATGATAAGATCAGAATTACGAAAATATTTGAGGAAGTATTTTATAAAAACAGATTGTATAAAAATTGTTGTCTAATATGCAAAATTATACATTTGTGTTACAATCTTTTAAAAACAAACATGTTTTGGAGTAAATTGAATGCTGTTTGAAATTTAATAATTTCTCATATAAAACTGTGTTAAGTTACTGACATATTACAATCAAAAATTTCTCAATTAGATATAGCATGAATGTAATATAAAATAATCCATAATTAGTAATGAAGATATTTTATAGGATAAACTTGAATAAAATCCTTTAATATCAAAAACTGTTTCTAGATTTAATAATCCAGTGTGATAATCATCAAAATAATCTAGACAGTTCTCATTAAATTGATTTGTTAAGAGGGTCTAAAAAGCGATACAAAAACACGACTTTTTCCAATTAACAAGTCGAAATGCATTAAATAAAAAATTAACTTCATATAAGACAGAAAATCGTTTGAAGATAAGCTCTAAAAATCAAGTATTTAACGCTATGTTTCTCTTCAGGGATGTTCAACTAAAGTCTAAAACGAGGTGAGTTTTCATATTAAAAAGAAAAGTTTTTTTTTTTGCCAATTTCCTTGGCATTAATTTAGCATTTTCAGAATCCGCAAGGTTGTATTTTTTATTCATTTTTTTTTTTGCACTTTATACAGCACGTACATGTAAATACTCTCAGCAGCTCATAAAAGTAAATTATTTCGTTAATGACTCCAGGCCATAATTAATATTTAAGGAAAGTAGGAGCTAAAAAATTAAAAAACACACAGTGGAAAATCAGGCGTTTCAACGACGTTTCAATCTTGCTCTAAAGCACGCCAAAAAGTTAATTATATTTATTAGAAAGTGAGGGCGAACACATTTATGTACGCCATACCACATTCAAAATTCACATTAGAAATTAGAAAAACCACTAGATGATGTCTCCACATTATAAAATATATCTACACTAGAGGCAAATGAATTAACGTGGAATTGGAAATTTAATGATGAAATGAGTTCAACATTTCCACTTGGTTCAATAAACCCCAATTTCAAGTGCAATTTTAATATTAAGGTTGATTATGTATTCAGGGGGTCCCTTGGGGATGCAAAACTCATTTTTGTGCGGTTCTCAAGAATTTACTGAAGTTTTGTGCAAAAATATCTCAATGTAAAAGCAAGATTTTTATTTGAAATTTTATAATTTTGTCATCCTATAATGCATTACATCCTGAAACATGTGTTAAAATTCCAAGGTTAGCAGTTAAATTTTATATAAAAAATTCTCTTATAACTTGTCAGTAAACATCAATAAATGAAAAAAAAAGTATTGAAACTTTGATTTGAATTTTCTTTTCTATCTTTTCTAAAGAATCTAAAGTTTTTTTTATCTCTAAATACGTGCCTATGAAACTTTTTTCCAGTTTCAAACATGACATTTATCCATTGTTTTATTTGAACATAGGTTAATCGCATTAGATGGTCCTAGAATTCTTAATGCCTTTATTTACATACACTCGAATGCAGCTGAAAGCAATTTCATAGCAAACATGTCCTTAATGGGATTATTTATCTTATTTTAGGACAATTTATATTCATCCAAAGATCCATTGAGATGTTAAAAAGTAACCATTGGGAAAACTTCTTTATACTTTTCTATAACTTGTTTAAAACTTTAGATGTAGGAGTAAGGAGACTAGTGTCAACATATTTATAAATAATTTTACATGTGCCAGCGTTCTAGGCTTCCAAATGAACCGTAGCACGTGCCGATTTCCCTGCGCATGCCAGCGTTCTACGCTTCCAACAGAACCGTAGCACGCGCCGATTTCCCTGCACGTGCCAGCGTTCTAGGCTTCCAACAGAACCGTAGCACGCGCCGATTTCCCTGCGCATGCCAGTGTTCTACGCTTCCAACAGAAGCGTAGCACGTGCCGATTACCCTGCACGTGCCAAGCATTCTAAAGGCCCGTTCACAATTGCCATCTAGCGCGTCGCGGCACCGGATGGCGTTATGGCGACTGACGTCACAGCCTACCGGCAACATGGCGCTGCAGTTCACAATCAAAATAACATGAACGCGGCGCTATAGTTTTAATCAGCCAATCATAGCGTAGCACATACACAAAGAAAGGCGCCAAAGATCGCGTTCATCTGTTTACACCTATACAAAATTAATAACTGTAAAAATTACTTACCTATATATAAACACTTGATTTCCTATATATAAACACTTTGTATGCCATTTTGCGACAATTTGCGTATTTTGTTCGGTAGTTGCCGAAAATAGCCAACAGATGGCAGCACACGGAAAGGTCACAGCCAATCACAGGCGAGGCCGGCGGACGGCAAGCGAAAAAGCTGCGTCAAAGTTGACCAGCTTTCAACTTTGCCGCAGCCCTTGCGCCAGCTCGTTGCAACGTCATTAAGCGCCGCCCATATCCGGATGCACATACGCAAACTGTACGAGCAGCGCGGCGCTACACTATTTTTGACAATTGTGAGCAGGCCTTAATGTTCGAACAGAACCGAAGCACGTGCCGATCACAACCTCGCGTTTTTCGACACGATGACGCTCAGCCCTGCGCATGCACAACGTATTATGGGCGTGGCCTAATGACGCTACAGCGTCGACTAGATGCAAAATGGCGGCTCTGAACGTTTTATATTGTCTGGTGTTATGACGCTTCACTGAACGGCCTTGAAAGCGACGTTGTGCAGTACAACGTTGTGAACTGTTCATACAGCGTCATGACGTCAAAAGTGAACAACAGCGACGCTGAGTGTTGCTTTTACGCTAGGTTGTGACTGGGCCATTATTCCCCATTCACATCCAAAACGTCAAGCAACGCTCAGCGTCGCTATCGTTCACTGCTGACGTCATGACACTGTATGCACAGTTCACAACCTGTGTTGCACAACGTCGCGTTCAAGACCGTTCAGTGAAGCGCCATAACACCAGACAATATAAAATGTTCAGAGCCGCCATTTTTCTTGAGCACCATATTGCGTCGCGTCAACGCTGTGGCGTTATTAGGCCACGCCCATTTTACGTTGCGCATGCGCAGCGCTGCAGCGTCATGCGACGCACGTCGAAAAACGCGAGGTTGTGAATAGTCTATTAGTCCCGGTGCACAAGAGTGGTGAGGCTGCCGTCTTGCGATTCCGCAAGCTCGCTATTTCAAATGGCGTGCTGCAAACGCAAAACAGCACCACACAATACACGCACCACTCATGTGTACCTGGCCTCAACTTCCGCTTTGCGAGAAATGGCGCATGCGCATTAGTAGGTTTCTGTCGGTTATAGCCTCAGTTTCAACACCGTGATGACTTCACGTGGAATCGAAAGACGGCACCTGGCCTTAACTTCCGCTTTGCGAGAAATGGCGCATGCGCATTAGTAGGTTTCTGTCGGTTATAGCCTACGTTCCAACATTGCGACTGCAGCATGACTGCAAACATCTCCAAAAGGTGCCAGAATTCTCATCACAGTCCAAACATTTCTTTAACCCTCAGATGTCACCCTAGAGGTGTTTGGCACCCCCAGGTCGGCAGTTGAGCTTTTACTCACTGTTATAATTTTTTTTTTAATTTTGTGCTTTTTAGACATCCTTGACAGGATACAGAGATAGGTTCTTATGCAGTTATAGCCCCAAAAAAACCATTACTTTTAATGTGTAACCTAAAACGGCTCCGAACGCCTTTTTTTTTAGTTTAGTTGACGTTAATTTGAGTCCGAAAATCATCTGATACATCATGGATGCATCTGCCTTTTACAAAAAAGCTTCAAGCATCCAAAAATTATTAGTAAATGAACCAGATTCATCATCAGAGGACATTTCAAATGATGAAAGCGATGCGATTATTTTACATTTTTGGTGAATAAAAATTCATAATACAATATTTACTTGTTCTAAATGCAAGTTTGCACCATCTTTTATCAAGTTAGAACCCACTTAACATTTCTAGATAGTTTTTAGATTTTTAATCTAAAAACACCACCAGGTTGGCACTGGTGTATGTAGAAAGGGGATTGGTATCTTAGGGTTAAGAAAGTGATGTTTCTACAAGCTTATGTTATTTCTTCAATTCTCTGATATCCCTACAATTTCCCTGGAACCCCTTCAAGTCCCTGACATCCCTAAAAGCCGGAAACATCCATACAAATTCCAGATATCCCTTAAAGTCCCTGAAAGTCCCTGAAAGTCCCTGAAAGTCTTAGCAGCCCTTTATCCAAAAACCCCACAAGAGTCTTCGGAGATGTCTGGGTTTCATATCTCTCTTCTGGAAACTTAGTTTCGATATTACGCTGTGGCGAAATGAAGCACTTTATCTGCACCATGGGTGGGATAGGAGGGAACTCTGATGTCGTAATTCATGGACTAGGTAAGGCAATAAAGTTCAGCAAAGCTTTGCTTTTGATGGATTGTTAATTGCGACTGGCAAGAAATAAGAAAAATTACAAGAGATATAGATGCAGTACAAGGATGAAAGGAGCAGAAGTATGGCAATATACAATGTATGAAAGAGACTGAAATCCATGGACTATAAGTCAAAAGATTACATCAGATGTCCTGGACGTGTGCAATGGAGGTCAAAGGTTGCTTGCACGAGGCGAGCACTAATGTGATATCCAAATAAAATTTCATTCAGTTCATCAGAAAGAAATTACAAATATTTAACACAATTTCAAACAATTATTTACTTATAATTTTATAAAATGTATAATTAAATTTTGCTAAATTGGTTTATGTATACAACTATTGTAAAATAAGTACAAAATATTGAAAACAAGAATTGTACAAAAGTGTCAAATTTTAGTTTAAAATTGTATTTAGTTTTATTGTATTTTATAGTATTGTATTATTAATAAAGTTTAACTACAATTTTTTGAAATCTGTAAATTACTTTTAAATTGATATAGTTAAATATTAAGTGGAGTTAAAATATTAAGAAAGAAAGAAATTACAAATATTTATCACAATTTCAAACAATTATTTACTTATAATTTTATAAAATGTATAATTAAATTTTGCTAAATTGGTTTATGTACAACTATTGTAAAATAAGTACAAAATATTGAAAACAAGAATTAAACAAAAGTGTCAAATTTTAGTTTAAAATTGTATTTAGTTTTCTTGTATTTTATAGTATTGTATTAGTAATACATGTTTTACTACAATTTCTTGAAATCTGTAAATTACTTTTAAATTGATATAGTTAAATATTAAGTGGAGTTAAAATATTAAATTAATTGCTGAAAATTGAAAAATTCAGCCGAAATCTTTTTTATTGAAAACTGAAATCTTAAAATGATAAGAAGTCTAGCCATCTTAAAAATAAGTCCATTGTACATGGACACAAAATGTCAAAACCGTTTGACAAATACGATTTTGACAAGGGCAAGATCTTATGTTCTGCTTGGCATTCGAAACTAACCTTTAAAAGGATAAAAAGTCCAAGATAACGACGACATCTACCAAGAAAAGATTTCTTTTTCAGCTTTTTGATGCATTTTTTTTTCCGTTTTTTGTGACGCTTGTAGCTATTTGAAACAGCGATATTTAAGACGCTCAAAGCATTTCCTTATGTGCTTCCTACAAATCGTAATTGCACTTTATAGATTTTATCATTTGCTAACATTGAAGAATACATAGATGTACTGACATTTATGCAAGTCTCTGAAATTCATACAAGTCCACTTACATTCCTGCAAGTTTTGGACATTCCTACAAATCCACTGACATTCCTATAAGTCTATTGTAATTCCACTGACATTCCTGCAAGTCTCTGACATTCCTACAACCCACTGACATTCCTACAAATATCTGACTTTCCTACAAATCACTGACATTCTTACATATCTCTGACATTCCAGCAAATCCACTGACATTCCTACAAGTCTGGCATTCCTACACATCTATGACATTCCTACAAGTCCACTTACATTCTTGCAAGTTTCTGACATTCTTACAAATCATATGACATTATTGCAAGTCTACTGACATTCCTACAAGTCTACTGATTCTTGTATTTCTACAAGTCTACTGATATTTCTGCAAGTCCCTGACATTCCTACAAATCAATACATTTGTACAAATCTGACATTCTTACAACCCACTGACATTCCTACAAATCTGACATCCATACAAATATCTGACATCCATACAAATCTCTGACATTTCAGCAAATCCACTGACATTCTTACAAATCCCTGACATATTCCTACAAATCTATGACATTCTTACAAGTCTGACATTGCTACACATCTATGACATTGCTACAAGTTCATGATAAAACTATAAAAATATAATTGGATTGAAAGATTTGAAATTTTCTCAAATACAACATTTTATAATTTTGTTATAAAAACATTAAAAACCCAAGATCTTGTATAAGTAAATTTCATCAACAAATTTGAGATAAGTAGATTTCTTAACATTCAATGCCTTCTTTTGATTTTGATATAAAAGTTATCAGTTGTCATGAAAACTTCTTGAAAACATTTTTTTCCCTACACAATCACTGATGTCAAAATAATGAGATTTCATTTGGCAACATAATAAAAAAAATGGAGAGAAATTATGTGAAAGTCTGGAAGATTTATTTCCAGAAAGGCAGATTGAAAGTATTTACAAAAATATAGAAGATAATTCACTCAAGATACATCTAAGAGATAAGAAAGAAGAAAATATGAAAAGGAAATCGGAGGAAAAAAAATTGTATTTCATCTGTCAAAGACGAATTTGATCTAAAAAAAATAAGTATGAAACCAAAAGCTTGTTTCGCTAGATTTTGGGTTTCAAATCATTAATATAAATTAAAATATAAAGACAGGTTCTCAATTTTCATTTTGACAACCTAAATGTAGGCTTAAATGAATAGAGATAGAAGCTCTTTTTTTTTGAAAAATGGTAATTATAGCTATCGATAACAAAGAACCTATTAAGGAGAATGCATTTTATTGATTCAGACATTAAATGCATTTCAATTTTGTAAAATAAAAGACGTGGAACAAAAATATCAAACTGCTGCAATTAATTTTAGATTAATTTACAGATTTTATGCTTTGATATATCTAGTATATTATACCAAAATAACAAATCCATAAAAAAAAGGATGATATAAAAAAATGATCAAGTTTTCTGAAATACACTTACGGTTTCATAACAATAAGATTTAAGAAAACAAAGTAGGTTTAAACTGGCTTTTGGATCACCCCATAGAGGAAAAATCTTTACATGGATGTATGTACTTCCACACAAATTGTATGGATACCTATGGATATCCATTTAATTTGATCCATTATTATGGATATCCACAAAAATCGTATGGATACTTATGGATATCCATTTTACGTTGATCTAATATTATAAATATCCACAAAAATTGTATGGATACTTATATATGTATATCGATTATACTTTGACCTATTATAACGATATCCACATAAATATAAGTAATGCCATGGATATATCCATAAAACTATTCATTGCCATGGGTATCCACTGTAACTTAGCCCATAGGCATGGATATCCATAATAACGTTCTTCATTGTCTTAGTTATCCACAATATTTTCATCCATAGACATGGATATCAAAACTTGGATATCCATAATAATTTTATCCATTCACATGGATATCCTTCATAATTTTATCCATAATAACTCTCCATTGTCTTAGTTATCCACAATAATTTCATCCACAAACATGGATATAAATACTTAAATATCCATAATAATTTTATCCATCTAAATGGATATCCAATATAACATCATCAATCATTATAAATATTCATATACTCATGGATGTCCATAACCAAATCTCCATACTATGGATATCCATA
>JAQGCC010005773.1:0-11078 GCA_034698905.1 Xestoiulus laeticollis
TAATTACACAAGTCGCTGACTTGGCTGAGAGCTTTCCCCATAGGAAACGGGGTGTTTAGTTTCCCCTTAATGGAGTGGAGGAATTTGCACAGTGTTCTTGTTCATCCAACGTATGAGAATACTTGCGAGTGCAGACCTTTTGTGAAACACTAACCAGACTTTAAAATCTGTATGGGAATTTCATTACTGTGAATGGATCTTTAAAATTTGGGAAGGCGCTGCTGAACATGGCTTCCAAATTTCTACTTGAAACAAATTCTTATACATGTATACTCTTTAAGATTCAGGCTAAGGTATTCGAGATTTTCCAATTTGTCCAGGCAAATGCCGGTTGGTTTCCCTAAGAATTGGCCTCTCCTACATTATTAGAGGGATTGCGCAGGTTTCCTTTAATCTTAACGAGAACTATAAACACACTATTACGCATGCGCATCAATAAGTTATGCGCCGAAAAGTCGTTATGCTCCTCAAAGACGTTGTGGTATCACGTTAAATTAATGAAGTTGTCGTGACCCCTCATCCACAAACCCATTAACGTCCTCCACACGCATGCGCATTGGCAAAAAAAAACTGCTGCCTATGTCGTCAAGATTAAAGGAAACCTGGTCAATCCCTATATCAACTTATTCATGTCATCTTGATTCCCTGAAACTCATCTAATGTAAAAAAATAATTACCATTAAGCAAAGAATCAAATTGCAGCTCATTGTAAACCGGCAGCTTTAACTTTTTACTGCATTCTTCGCCCTTGCTTTGGATATGAAAGAACAGTGCAAATTTTTACTACTAACACCATGTTGGTACTATAATATGTCGAATAATGTATTCTTACTCGCGGACGTGACATGTATTTATTTCATAATGCATTCAGGAATGCATTCTTTATATATGTAGGCTTACTTTTTTATAATTTACATACTAAACAAGTGGTCATACTGATTGCACTTGAAGCATTAGAATTTCGGTCGTGCATGAATTAAACATGCAAGTATAGGCTACAAAGAATTGTATTCTCGTTCTTTGTAATTATTTGCATACCTACATGTACATGTATATACTCACTTTTTTTGTAAATGAGAACGGGAAAATTATGTTTAAATCTCAAGATAAGAATGCGAAATATTCCTCTTGTAGAATGTTGTACACGTCCTATTACATGTAGTATTGTTTAAAATGTATTTACTGCACCATGGCTTTATGACCGTTTTAAGAGTTCAGTTCTTAGCATAAGTTCATTGTAAAGCATTGTTTAAAATTTACTCAAAAAGTCCATACTCTGATGCTTTTTTCTAGTATTTTTTTAAGGGAAAAAGGGCATTGTTTGCCTTTAGTGTTTCTTGGCAATCATTTCTATGTTAGTGCCTGAAATCAACATAAAATTAATGATCGAACAAATCATGATCCTGTGCTTTTATGCAAAAAAAAAAAAAAAAATCACGTCATTATTCGCATAATACAATTGTGAAGCATGTACTTATTCCTCTTGCATAAACTTTTCAGGAAATTAAAAATCAGAAATCTTAAAATCTCGAGAAGGAATGATAAGGAATTGTCGATAGGTTTTTTTTTATGAATCTAGGTATTTTAATATTTAATAAACAATGATGTGTATTCTTAATTTTGTATCATGTTCTCGTATCTTAAATCGTCAATTTTACCTCGGATGTACATGTGTTGTTCAACAAATGTTATGCCAGGATAACTGCTGTACAATTATTTATTATCATATAAAACAGGTCAGAATAGTAGCAGGAATGGTATTACAGCATACGCTTTGGGCCAGTGAAAAATATGCTTTTAGACAGGTTTCTTTTATAGACGTGTTCCAAGTCGGAACCTGCCATGCATTTTGAGAGGATATTCTTTTACATTGGTTCTACTGTACTTCTAAGCACAAATACTTTATATTGATTATATTGAATTTTATCTTGAAATGCTATAATTGCAACATAAAGTTAAATTGGGCGATGCTCGTCTAATGCTGCGAAAATAAAAGAAACAGCTGGAGTTGTCAACACTGACGTTCATGTCTAAAAAATTACATGATGAATTATGTGTCAAGTTTATTTTTAAAAAGTCAGCTATAGGCTTCAACCGGTTCACAAAGACTTGACCCTTTGACAGCGCCCCTGATGTTCTTTTTGTTAATAGACTTGTTGATATTGGACTTTTGATATAAATAATTCATTTGCTGAAATGCGTTATTGAGCATGCGTGCATTCTGCTTGTACATGCATATCGAACAAGGACACGAAAAATGTTGCGCCCTACTGTTGTTGCATTTGTTACTCTTGGGGCGAGTAGTCTTTGCAATGAATGGATGTCTCCTGCACTTAAAACAACTTAGTGATGAATTAAAGGGGCGTTTTGTTGCAGATGCATTCTCGACAAGAAACTGTGAAACATTTATTCGTACTTCCTAAAATCTAAAATGTACAGAACATTTCTGCAATGCCTCTCCAGGGTCCAGGGTCATGAAGAGTTGCTTGCGTTCATCTTAAGCGAGTTTTATTTCTGAAAACTGAATGCTTGAAAAACAGTATCGCAATAAATAACATTGTCAATATAAATAAAAAATACTACCATGTTTTATATATACATGAGGTATGATACTATTATATACATGCGTATATATAAGCGTTGAGCTGAAGGACTTGACAAGTAGCGGCACCACGTTGCAATTTTTCTACAGAGTTAAATGTGGAATTTAATCGATGGTGCTGTAAATCATCACATGTATACCAATACATTTTTTTAAATTAGTTGGAATTTTACACAAGCTTTAATTCTGTTTACAACATTTAAACATTGGTTTAAAAATTAGAATTATAAGCCCCAGGTCACACTAGGCTGGAAACGCGCTTTTGGCTAGCCTCAAACAGGGCATCGAATTAAATTTAAATTCTAGAATGTAAAAATTTTAGAGTTTTATGAGGTTTGAGCATTGACCTCGTGCATGCGCAGTAGTAAATTTAGGTCATGCTAAAATGCCAATCTGAGTTGAGTTGAAATTTTTCCCCCTTGCATGCTTATAAATCAATCCAATGCACACCGGTTTCCTATGGCAAGTGAAAAAATCCTGGGCATGACCAATGCACCAATCAGGATTCAGAAAAATGTCACGTGGTCTAGGTGCAATTCGAAAAAATATGCTCGGTTGTCTGAGTACCCTTAATATTAACATCTCGTGGGAAAATTATTTTTAATTAAAAGCCTTGTTTGAGGCTAGCCAAACGCGCGTTTCCAGCCTAGTGTGGCTTGGGGCTTATATATACTTAACTCGTAATGCTTGAGCCGGCCTATAAAACTTTAGCACTGCATTGCCAAATTTAAAGTGGTTCAGTTGCCAATCGGAATAAGGTTTATTCCTGGTTTTATTTGGCGATGAGATAAATGCTCATAAACATGTTTAAAGCTTGTATCGGTGTAGGCCAATTAATCGTTTATCTAACCCATGTTTTCCTTCTTCTGCAAATACATGTACATGTATATATACCCACAACTTAACACAGCAAACTTGGTCGCCTGAATTTCAAAATCATTTTATATATGGAAAGGAGAAGTTTACCAATGTGCAACCTACAGAACGTTGCTAGGAGGTACTTAAGAGTTCCTTAAATAAACGGGCTTATTAAGATGTTAGGGTTTGCGTGATGAAATCTGGAAGTCTTTAGATCACCTAGCGCTATGACGATTTAATAGGTTTTATTCGTATTCTTAATTTGCGATTTTCGCACGTACATTATGCGATTAATACCATGTTTTTGCTCAACTGCAGGAATTGCAGCTTTCATCTCGAATTTAAATTCATAATTTCTCAAAAAATAACTTTTGACTTCCTCGAGTTTATTGACATTTCATGATGTGTGTGTGCGTGCCCTTAATTTGCAGCTCCTATGAAAATGTATTTGTTTTAGATACACTGTTGTTTTCAAAATTGGCATTGATTGCAAAAATTTGTAATTGAATTTTCCGATTTATTTTCGTGTTCACTTACGGTGAAACAACCTAATTTTAATGTTTCTGTTTCCCCGTTATCGAAATCATTCCCATTTATTATTCAACAGTCGTTTGGTTATGAAAGCATAATGCGCAATATGGAGGGAAAAAATGGAGGAAAATACATTTTCCCTGTAAATTTATGCTTCACTAAAAATACTCTCGAATTGAAAATTCAGTTCATGAAAGCAAATTAGAAGACGGTTTTTGCATTTGGGAAGAGATTGATTATTCGGCTAGGGAAATCTGTGCGCTGTAACTGCCTGAGAATCTTGATTTTTCTATTTGCATGCTTATAACAGCTATGATATAGGCACGACGATGAATGGTGGGATTCAAAATAAATGAAATGAATTTTATACACATCTACATGTAAAGTGCATGCACAGTGTAATATTCAAGAGTTCCATTCAATTTTTCTTCAAGTTCGCACTTAGTTTTTTTTTTTTTTACTATAGCGTCATATTGAATTAATGGCGAAAATTCATTATTTTTACAATGCCATTTTGGCAAGACCTTGGCATCTGTGAGATTCTCAGTTATATTAAAAATAGCATCTCTAGTTAGCGAAGGTTTTTACAGACAGTTAGCTTAGTGTCTCGTCGAAGCGTCGGGAATGCGTTGCTTGCATATACACTCAACAGTGTATATACTGTATACTGTAGTTTGCAGAATCGAAATTCTTTAGAAAAAGCCACCATTTAGGTTTTATCATATTAGAATACCGTTAGTATTCTTCCAGCAATTCTTGCCCTATCATGCAGCGAATTTTAACTTACAATGCCCCAAAGGCTCCCAGTTTTGTTATGGACTCACGTAATATGGAGGTTTACAATAGTGAAAATCTCATTATACGAGATTATAGGATTATAGAACATCCCATTGTTATCTGAATTGAAAATCATAAAGGTTGTTGAGCATGTTCTTATTAGAGTGGGATCTAATAACAGACTCATATAATCTTATTATAAAGGAATACCACAGCATTATTATAATGCGACCGAGTCTTATGGAATAAAAATTAATATTAGGATCTCATTTGGATCCCTAGTCTCACTATTATTCTCATAGATTTTCTCCAGGAGACCACTTGATATTTTTTTCCACTAGGCTTAATTAGGTTGAACATAAGGTTCAAGGTTCCCACACTTACAATTTCGTTAGAGGGTCAGCAAACAAGTCATTGATTTCCATTCGGGTATTTAGACTTTAATATCCGTGCCATATATAGAATGAAGAAAGTCCAAAAATACGTGCAGGAAAAGCAAAAAGTTGGGAAGAAAAAGGGTCGAGCCAAAGCCACCCTTAAAGCGAAGAGCATTGAATTTTGGCTTTCTCTCCTCGGTAGGTCTCCCTTAGCTATTTTAATCTCAAACCTCAGAATAGGAGGCCCGATTGTGTTTTAGCTGATTCCACTTCCTATTCGTGGCATTCTTTGCTTTTGCTAGACTTCTCGGATCATGTCTTCCCTCTGCATGCACACACTGCAAAGGCAGGAAGAATTTTTGATCGGTTTGGCTACATCAGCGTTTTCTTGGCAGCCTCTTTTCTTGGTTCTCGCTATCTTTCGCCTATTACGTTTTTTTTTTTTTCCTTCGTGCCAGTTCTGCTACTTCCATCAAAATCAATATTTTGGCTGCGTAGATGGAAGGAAGGCAGACATATCGATTTTTTGAACTTCCACTGGTTGTGTGTGTGTTATGCGCAGCAGAAGAATTAATCAAGAATATTCCGAAATAAAACGGAGATGTGGGAGTTTCTAGGCGTCCATGGCTTGTTGTCTCCACTTGGTCAAATACCCCACCACCCACAATGCGTCCAAACTAGTCAACCGTTGTGAATAAATGATTGACCAACAGACATGGGCTTTTGCTTACCTTTATCCATGCTGGTCAAGGTATTGACTTTTTTTGGACTCTCTTCGGAATTGGTTCGGAGGTTTATACCCCTGCAAACTTTACCTCTTTCAAACTTATCAATGCATTTTTCTTGCATACCAGACTAAGCATTTTTTTCTAAATTATTTTTTTATTTTATTTTGGAAACTAATTAGGAACCAATGGAATGTACGAGGACCTAGCCTATACTCTATTATTTGTTTACATTTTTTGTTTATGTATACGTGCGTTCCATTTCATGATAATATATCTGCAAAGTTTACCAGACCCACTACAATTATAAACTTTACATACTAGTACATATTTCGATGAAAGGGAATATACATATATCTAAACAAAAAATTTAAACAAATAGTATAGAATATTTATGCTAGGTCCTCGTACATTCCATTTGTTCCTAACAGTTTCCAAAATAAATTAAAAAAATAATTTAGAAAAAAATGCTCATTTAGGTATGCAACCCTCTTAATGCAGGGGTGTCATATATGTCCTATTCCCGTCGAGAACCCACTTTTGTTCGGAATGTTTTACAACAGAACACTTGTGCATTTATGGTTGGATTTGTTAGTATCTATCTTCTGCTATTTTTCTCGCGGAATTCACACCAAACTTCTGGTGGAACAGCTGGCTTTTATCATTTCATCACACTCTTCAACTTTTACACTTGCTGCTGAAATAATGAACGCAAAGTAGGGGATTGAAAGCAATGTTTAACACGAGTCACCAGTGACCAAATTGTGGGAAGTAACGGATGGTGCTTTCAACCTTTCTAGGTTTAAATGCGGTCAGCTTTTAATATTAAGGGAATTAATTAAACAGTTGTTTCCGGTTTTAGACCACCCAATGTGCTGCTTGGGATTCTCTAGCATTTACTCGGTGCACCAGTTCTTACTGCAATTCAATCAAATTATCGTATATGAGACAACACAACGATAAACTGGATTATTAAATAGTATCTTATGGATTAGGTTATAATATACTGTTATTTTCACCAATTTTCAATCTAAAATTCCCTTTTTTTTTTGAGAAATAATAGATACTATCATATTAATATTATAGAAAGCTATCAGTATGCGAAAACTAGACCAAGGTTAGGTCAGAAATAAAGAAAGAGTTAGGTGTATGGTATTGTTAATAAAGTGCATTCCGGATAATGGAGTCACTGGATATTAGTTTATAAGGACCAAATAAACAAGAACTGAATATTGTGCTTGAATTCCTTAAGCTATAGTGCTTGCTGGGATATATCAGCCACATAATTGGACCGTAATACAAGTTTCTCGATGTGGTCCAATTTAGACAGGTGAAAGATATCAGAATGATCGCTTTCTCATATGATACGTTTATTCCCTTTATTGAGTCTTTTCGTGTGAAAAATACAGAAGATTTTTTTTTTGCACACAAGTGCTAGTTATAAGCTTACATGAATATTGATTCGCTATTTCTGTTTATCATGGTGCACATATAGCCTCATGTTCGTAGTCTTAAAATTTTCGCTATTGATATTGAGAGACTTACCAGTTTGCTATATGGTGATTACTCATATTTGATATGAGTCATGAGTGATGGAATTATAAAATTTAAATAACCGATGAAAATTGTTGTCAGTTATGTCTAATTGTTACGAACATTTGAAACTTTGGTAGTTGATGCAATGTCGAATGGAATGATGGCAGACCATTCGTCTCTCATTGTTTTTATTTTTCTGTCACTTACTCAAAAAACAAATTTTCAATAGATTTGCATGCCCTTATAAGCTGACTTCCACTTATTCAGGGATTGGTCAAAGAAGTTTCCAAGAGCACATTTCAGAGTAGCTTTCAATTTCTGCTGGCATAAAATATTTTACAATTCGTACAAAAATGAGACAAATGTTTACTCGACTTTGTTGTGCTATAGAGAATATATAGCACTTATCAATTGAATACATACGAGGTAGTTCAGGCATTGTTAAATGTATGAAAAACGATTGAATTCTTTAGTCGTAACTGTTTATAGTTCTGCAGTGATACTTAGAAAAAAATATCATTGATGAATTTATTTTTGGAACCAAGATCTTGCATTTTTATATTGTTACTTCATGCGGCAAGGAGAACATATTTTACCCTAGTCGTGCTGACTATGCTTAAAACTATATGTGGAGGATTTTGGCACGACAGCCTAGAATGTCACGATGGCTGCACATTCTTAGGCTAATTCTTTTCTTCAATACAGGGTGTCCACAAATTGATAAACCAAACTTTAACAAAGGTTGATCTTTTGAAAGTTGTTTTGTATGCAGCCTGAATTTGCATTAATGAGCAATTTTTATCATTAGTTAAATTAAAAGTTTACGGCGATGAACATTTTAATAACTGTTGCTGTTGACGTCAGGCCCTTCACGCGTGAAAATAAAATGGACGTAGACATTAGAGAAATAGGAGCCGCCTGTTATTATGAAAATTAGTGTGCTGCAACGATGTTAGTTGCCTTATAATGAAATTCAAGCTATTTATTAAATGACAGATGCAGTTTTGAGTGAAATGTGGCATGACCCATTTTATTCGTAATTTGTAAGCAAAAATATTCATTGCTCTGGTGGCACGGGAATTTCAGAATGCACTCGTTGACTTCATTTACTTATACGATTGTATATATTAGTCTCTTTGTGTATATGCGGTTATAATATTCAGCGAACCGATTGCAATCTGAGTCCAGGCTATTATTATATATGCCAAACTTTTCGGCTTCTGCATTGCAGTGTATTTTTTTGTACAGATCATATTTTGTATGTCATCCACCACAACTATCTTTTGACTAACTTACTGCTTCTCTAGTGATTATTGAACGTTATCTGCTCGGAACATGCATATGCATGGGTATCTGTTGGTTGTGCCCATATCATATGCACTCCAAGGGCCTAAATCTCCTAGTAGTACAACTGCATATACAAATTAATATATTACAACTATATATTATTGCTCCCGCTAGAAGTGAATTATAGTGGTCCATGTGGACGTGACTCGTATCTCATGATCTTAAAAATGACACATTGGATATTTGCTGGATTATGCATGTTTCTTTTTTTAAAATTGAAAACGTTTTTCTCATAAGTACATTTAAGAACAATGTGCAAGTAACACTCTTTACAAAAGATGTTAAGGGAAGTAATGAATGTTTTTCCATTAATATTATAAGCCTTTAAATTTTATTAGGCTAATTTACTAAAAATAAAATTTTTAAATTACAAGGATAATTACCAAGGATAAGATGAGATAACAAGGTTTTGAAAATGATATATTGTTTTTTATGTCATCTTTTTTTAAATTTACCACCAGTAAATTACAGAACATAAATTTATGTTTAGCACCTTAGTTTGTAAATAGAGCGCCAGTTGGCACTGGCTGAAAATGTCTTGGCCCGCTATTGCAGTCTGCATTTGTAAATAATTAAAAACTATTCAGGTGGAAATATTCTATTTGTAGCAATAAGCATGACTCTAATCTGGGCAAAAAGATTAAAAAATATCCACCTGTTTGGGAAGAACAATGCATACACCTACATATCCCATACAATCCGCGGGCATGTCTTTTACATTTTCATTTTCTTTAGAATGGCAGCAAGAAAATAACTTATATATAGCTTAATGTTAGTGATAAACTATTTTAAAATCAATTTGCGACATTTTAGAACACCAACTGCATTTTTAAAGTAGCTGACCTTAAGTTTATATATAGTGTCATACAACGAAGTGACCATATCCGGATTGACGATAATTTAGTGCAGAATGAAGAACTAGCATTTCTTAGTTTGGTGGCCCGAATCCTAGCTCTATGTGCATCTTGCTCATACAGTTATGTGAATTTTCTGAATTTACGTTTCAGTAAAATCCTTGTTATAAAGACACTTGGTGTGGTACTTTTCTGTTTTACGAGCTATTCTGATTCTTTGAGTGAATACTTGACCTAAATTTTATACTTCCTTTTGTTTTAAACCCGACAAAGCTACCACCTTGCAGTGTCTGGAATCGATTTCTGAAAACATTTCAGAGGATAGGAGGAACAATCTCGCTTAACCATTTGCGAAGCTGTAAGCATGCATATTTAAAACTGCACATGTTACGTGCATACCTTTGGCATTTAACGCGTGGTAACCAAGGTTCTTGAATTCTGTGATTTTTTGCTACGGTAAAGATAAAAACTTTGAAACTGTATATATATAAATTCGTTTCATAACGTGACAACAACCTATACCGAAAGATATTTCTTTAAGATAATTGTTTTTTTTTTCTATCTTCCCATCTCATTTCTGTTTTCGAGCATGAATAACCTCTACCATTTTCATTTCTTAACAACAGGCACTTGCAGTATATAGTCTAGCAGATATGCGTACATTTGTTGGTCTACACCAATACTTTCATCCCCGTTTTCTCGTTGCATTTAAATGTTTCCATGGAATCATCTCCGAGGCATTTTTTTCTACCCTCCTCCAAACAATATTTTCTACGACCCTCGCCATTGTGTTTTATCGTTTCTTCGCTTCCTTGCCCTCACTCTCTTTTTATTTTATTTTATCAAGCAATTCAAGATTGTGTCCCTCGTCTTTCTTCTTGTTTTGTTGTCGTATATTTGATTCCGTCAATGAAAATTGTGATCCAACGATGAACCTGTGTGACCCTAAAATCTATCCAGCTAATATTAAATTTCATCTAAAGATTGAAATAAAAAAATCCATTCAGGATTAATATTTATTGAAGCGAAAATCTCATATACAAACCACGACTTTAACCACATTGGATTGTCATGCGTCGCAAAATTCCTAAAAATCGTAATAATTCATTAATTTTTTTAAAACTATTATTATACTTTGAAATTAAACCTATTGTGCACCGTATTATACCTCAATAGTTATCTAATTCCATTTTTTATAATAAATAAACTACGTAAAGTAATACATTGAAAGTTTAATTATTCTACGGTTCTAGAAATTAAAGAGGATATTTTTAAAGATGAAATTAATAATGCATATATGTATATCAAATTCAAGGTGCTCAGAAACACTTTAGAACATAAATGTGCATCGTGATGCGAAAATTGGTGTTATACATTATTTGTGACAGCTTATAACACCTGATTCACACCGACGTTGATGTAGATCAAGCAAAACTTTTGCGTGTTAATTCACACCGCCGAACTCAGTTAA
>JAQGCC010005774.1:0-11077 GCA_034698905.1 Xestoiulus laeticollis
GTTTTTCTCGTTTGCCACAGTCGTCTGGTTTTCGTTCAACATGTTTTCCATTTTCGCGCAGTGTGAACGCAGCTTTAAAAGCATCGGTTTTCCAAAATGGCCACTTTGATAGTATATAAAAGGACTTAATATATTGCAAAAAATGCTCATCCACCTCCAGGGGATGCTGACCCGGAATAAGATAATTAAACTTGTATATTCGTGCATACTTTTGATAAAGCAATTATCAGAAGCCATTTGATAATATTTTATATCCTTAGTAAACCATTCAGTGTTTCACCAGATTTTTTTGCCTCCCGAAGCTCCCTTTTAGTATTCTATGCCCTAGAAATCAATGCCCTGACCTATACATGTACATGTAAGGTTGGTGATACATATACATGTACATGTACAATGTACAACAAACCTTGTTTAAAATATGCACTTGCATAATAACAGCCTATCCTATACCAGTATATTTCTGACATTAAAATGCAGCTTTCTGCAGAATTTTTTAAGAACTGCACACTTTATCCTGGTATAAAAGTATACTAGTATTTTCAAAACTGCATCCTGTTGTGGTGGCATTTTAGGATCATACTTTTCTGGAGAAATCCCAACCACGGGTATTTCCAAGAATTTAGATTTCTGCTTATTAAAACTTTGCAGAATCTACATCCGCATCCGTTAGGATTGTTCCGTGCAGCGCTCCAACCGGAGGACTTCGAATCAAGACTTGTCAATTAACGGGAAAAAGATAAGGAAATTCGGAGGAATGTCACTGAAGGAAACGTCGATTGGCTGACGGATCTAGATTAAGGTGGCTTTTTATAAACTGGATCGAATCGGATCCTCCCGAGTCCTCTTTAGCGAATTAAGATGAAGGTCTGCAGGGTATAGTGAAGAAATGCCAGATCAAACACTAATCACTATGTCGTAAGAAATCATAAACTACGAATAGCAATTAAAACCTTCCCATCTCGTTAGAATGTCAGGGACCCTATTCGAAAAGGAAAAGCTGGAAATAAAAAAAAATAATAATAAAAAAAGATGGCCGCGAGGGTCAAAAGGCCAATTGGAAAATTCGAGTCAAGGAAAAAAAAATTGAATTAAAAAGAGGAAAAAGATATCTGCCGTTGGTTGACTACACTATGGGCAGTCTGCCAATCGGGATCAATCAATAAGGAAGACCTCCATCGCAATAGGGGGCGCCACCTTAAGTCCTGGTCTCGGACCAATAAAGCGCCTAAAATAGGTCAAATAAAAGTGGACGTGGGCGTGACCTTTACAATAAGGGCCTACAGCAGTCGCAATATAGGAGCACCTTGAAAGCGTCTCTATTTTCGTTCCTTAATTGCGCATAAAATGGATTTTTGTGATGGCGGCCATGTTCTAAGTTGCGATTTATTTTAGCCCAAGGACTGCTTTGGATAATTTCAATGATTTGGCCCTCAAAGCACGATGGATCGCCTTCTGCAACGTGCACTAAAATTTGCTCGCTACATGCATGCGAATGGCACGTTTAATCAAGGGGACGAATCCAACGTTCCAAAATTGAACGACAGCTACTTTGAATCGAAGCTAAAATATTAGTGGGATTGGGCATGTTTCCCTTAATCTTAACGAGAACGATAAACACACTATTGCGCATGCGCATCAATAAGTTATGCTCCTCAAAAACGTTGTGGTATCACGTCAAACTAATGAAATTGTCGTCTTCCCTCAACCACAAACCCATCCCTATTGGAAAACGATACTGGACCAGTATTCCATAATCTATAGTATGATACTGGACCCTATAAGTACATGGTCCAGTATGATACTGGGTTATGGAATACTGGTACCTAGCCTATATTTTTTTCCAATAGGGATTAACGTCGTCCCCAAGCATGCGCATTGTAGAAAAAAAAACAGTGAGCCGATGTCGTCAAAATTTAAAGAAACCTGCGCAATCCCTCTAGTAGCGTATACATGTTATGGAACTAATGTACATTTGTACAGTAGGCTATCTTATCGATAACGAAATAAAATTTGGATTAAATTACGGAAGCTCAGAGCTGCACTTGTGGTGTGCCGTGTTGTATAGTGGGCGCAGAATTGATTAAATTATAAAACTATTTCAAGCATTCCTGTCATGTTGGCCAAATAAGAATCTGTCTATTCTGATATTCCATAACAGTTAAGGACTTATCATAATATGCAGATAAAACAAACAGTAAGATTGCAAACTATATATACTGTACTTGATTGTTCCAAATTTTATTGGAGGCATTTTATGGGCAGCATGCAGTTACATCTGTTAACATTATGTTAGCCGAGGAAAAACATAGGGGGGTTCACGATCCCAAAATGTTACCCCCTCCTGCTCGCAATAAAAATTAACTTTCATTAAGATGTGACATACAGGTGGCGCTGCCTGCACGAGAAGATTGGAGCCGATGCATTCTTTGGATGGAGAATCATGTATAGCTTTCTCTGCAAAACTCATTCTTTGATGATAAGTACCGTTATCGAATATTTAGAGGCTATCGATGCAAGGTTAGAGTAAGATACTTGTACATGATTTTGATAAAATCTACACCAATATGGATCTGATGAAAATGGTGCCGCTGTAGTGACAGATGATCAACTACAAAAATGTATCACCATCACATGGTTTTGTGACAGTTGTTCATAAGGACGTTTCCCCAAACACACACATACCCCATGCCATTCTCACATTGCATGCAATAGCATTCAATAACTGTTGTTTATTCCAGCCAAGTTTGCGTTCCAATATTTCAAACTTGTTAGGTTTTTATTATTAAAAAATTCATTTTTACGTTCATGTACTGTATATATGTTTAGGTGATACTGGTCACACATGGAACCCAGCACCAAAAATAGGAACAATGTCAGCGGGTAATCACAAACAGGTTGTTTTCGTCACCTTTTAGGAAGAGGGCATTAGGGGAATTCCGATAGCACCATTGGCGAGCGGTGGTACCAACCGGAGAGGTCTCCAGATAAAAGCAATATTTTGGGAACCACTTTCCTGAATATTTCTACGAATACCCCCTCCACCTTCTCTTCAAAAGTGGATTTCTACAAATGCAGTGCCATGAACTCGATAGCGTCGAAATGAAACAGCATTCCGTCTGAGAGTTCGCCGAAAAATGATTTTGCGAAATAGCAAATTAGGAAACTTCTTGCTGGGCCAGTTTGATAAACATTTCGGATGCAAATAATTACGAAAACTTTAGAACATGAATCGAAAGTGACACTCGAGGGTTAGAGATGGCTATGAAGAGAATCACGTGCATCAGTGCAACCACACTGCATGAATGCTGTTCGAGTGTTTAGAAAAGTTGGTTCAAGGGTCCGGATATATATAATAACTGATATGATTTTTTAAAAACATAGTTATTGATAAATTCTTTCATCGATAACAATCTGTCGATGAGGACTGTGATGTCATTTCATCCAATGTCTCTGATTTTATCAGTGTGGTCAAAAGAGTAGCACAATGCTATTTGTGTGTTCAAATTCTTATTTTAAGTGTGAAAATATTTGTAGATGCCAACACATGTTATTTCATGTACATTACATGTATACAATATAGTTGAAAAAGTGCCTCAGATTTTGACTTTACGAACTTGGTTCACATTGGCTATCCTTATGCCATTCCAAAGATCTCATTGGTAAATCCCATTAACCGATCTAAATCTTGGTCATAATTATCAAGAATTTCAATTTTGATGATACCGTGTTATATCCAAATAACCAAATATATGTTCAACAAATGAAAAACTTGAATCCAACTTTGGAACACACAAACCACTATTAAAATGTTTGTGTGTGTCATATTTCAATTAAAATTAGTTTTTATTGGTAGCATTGTAAGGTCGTAAACATTTTACCATTAAGTATAGGCCCTATAATTGTTGTAAGAAAGAACAGACAATTTTTTAAAATTACAATCGAGTAAAAAACAAATACATGTATCTTTACTTTTGTTATATCTAATTACTATAGCTACATTATTGTACATGTATAAGTTGAGGCAATTGTAATATTTATATGCTGAATTTCCCTGATTTTCTTTTCAAAATTCCAAGTATGTCCAATTTCCATGACAATTTCAGGTTTTTCAGGTCTGAAGAAACATTTTTAATGAACCTCCATTGCTATAGTAATATACATGCACATATGAAGTACAAAATTTATCTAAATTTACACAGGTCTCAAGATACCTGTACTGCATGCATGCAAGTTTGATTAAAGACACTTGACGTGGTGCATCCATTACAAAATCTACATATATACTTGGTCCATTTAAGACAAGCTAAAATTTGGATGATGATGATGTCATAACATTCAGTACACGTTAATATATTCTGACACGCAGTATTAAGGAGGCTGTTCCTCTGTAATGCCTTTCAGGGGGAGAGGGGGAATTGTTGAATCTGGTTTAACTCAAAGATGGTAATGCATGACGGAATGGCCTAGCTCAGACATGGTGTTTGCAGCGTGGGATGCTGACACCGTTCATTCGAGAGATGAATCAAACCGAAAAAATACGCTGAAAAACGAGAATGCAAAACGAGGCAAGCAGGCTTTTGACAAGAGCTTCAGGCACGACATTCCAAGCCACAGGGGGCGCTACTTGGCTGCGAACGCGCTATAGAGGGGCAACGATCCAAAACAAGCAAAATCCCAAAGATGAAATACAGGAATTATCCGAACTAGACAAAGCCTGATGAAATCGATAATGGGACGGTGGGCCAATTACGAGATTTCCCAGAAAATAAAAACCTAGTCTTCTAAAATATAAAAAAATCGTGTTAGTAACTTATCGTAACCCACGGGGACGCCACGCAACGTCGAGCCTGGCACCGTATAGAAAAAAAATCGATATGGATATATGAAAAAGCGACTCGTCCTTATTAATCTAGATTGTTATCCATTATGATATTGAATTTCGACACCGGTACGAGTAACCCATAGGCGCCATGCCGGACTTTGCCGGGCAACGTTGCCCCTGGTAACCCCTCATCATATAATGTATACAGTTGGACATGATCAACCTTCTTTTAGTCCATGAAGCAGATTTCGTCATGGACGGCATCAGGTGACTGTTATCCAATCAAATTGGATGTATGCCGACAAACTGCAGACTTGTTCAAAGGACAAACAGACATTCTTTTTCTTGTTATAGTTTTGTCCTTTTCATCATTGATGGTACAATTTAAATCTATTAGTAGCATGACAGCTTTTGCCGAAAAGAATACTGGTTAAATTATAATGTACACTGTACATGTATGCATTGATGCCAACTTATCATAAACATTTTATTTGTAATTAAAAATTCTAGTTTTTGCCAATCTTCATCGACGTAATAAATTACGTAATTAAGATTTTCAGATTTATTTTTGTCAAAAACAATATTTTGTTGAACTAACAGCTGTTTGAGAAAATGTGATGTTATGGTTGGTTTATTGCGATACAATTACACCAAAACCTGTAAATAGCGAACCTCTATACAGCGATCTGACCATGGAAGTAGCGATGACGCATAGTCGGTACATGTACGATGAGCAGGGTCATCACTTTAGCTGAACCTGCAAATAATACTATCCCTCCAAATAGCACAACTTTTGGTTTGTTCCCAATGGTTTGAACTATATTCACAGTTTTGTCGTTAGTATGATTTGCCTCTGATAATCACTGACAACAACGTTACATACAGTATGTTAACATGTCTTAAATTGAGAATATGACTGCTGCTATATGCATTCATATAGCAATTAACGGCGCTTCATTAAAATGCCGCCAGCATGTGCATTTTCCTATTTGACATACACTGTACGAAAATCTGCTTTTTAAATTTGGTGTGGTCATGCATTTTATTCACTTGGGTCCCCTACGCCCATTAACTTTATAAAATTACATGTATACACATTATATAACAGACAATTCAAAAAGGGATCGAGTATCTTTCAGGTTCCATTTCGACTTTAATATACGTACGAGTACATGTTTTCCCATATCTGCTTTTTTTTAAACAAACATAATGTACAAACTGAATAGGCTCACACAGCACATGTGACCAGCGGAACGAATTATTCCGTGGGAAAATAAATACGACGACTGCATATCAAAACAAGAGCAACATTGAAGTCTTTGGTATAGTAGTTTTTACCATTTAACAGGTATTTAATTCATTCTGTGTTTGCATAAGGTTCATTGGGCACCCCATAAGCAGATTTACGATCCCTCTCCTATACTTGAAACCATTGTGAAAAGCCTTTTACACGCATGGTCTGTTTTCCCGCGCTTCGTGGCCAGCAGCATTCCCATCGGTCAACCCCTTCTCATTGTCTCGCCGCTAGCTGCCAGGTGGCGGGCTAACGACCGGAGGCATGGTACGCGCATGCGCAGCCCCTGTCCGGCCTTGACTCGGGTCCCTCGCAAAACCCTTTCGCTTACCCCGGGTTTACCAAAATAGACGATGGGTTCTCGGAATGTTCGCCTACTGACCCCCCCAATTCGGCCACTCGTTGTTATTGTTTGCCTCCTCGCGTGTGAACCTCCGCCGACCGGTTTTTATTGGGTGGGGTAACAACATTCTCGGGAATCCTTCCCCCTGGCGGCGGGGTCCTTTCACCCCCGGTTCATTCCGAGAACCAATCGCAGCAAAAAACATCCGCCCCCTGAAAAACGTCTCCCCCCACCATCAAAAGGCCAACATTCCTCAGTCCGACGACTTTTTGGAGTTTTTGACATTCGCTTACTTATTGATCCGAATACATCCGAATGGGGGGAAAACTCTTGGGCGCCAGGGGGCGCTGGTGGCAGGGACTAAGAACCTCGGAAAGGGCAATCGCCGTTTTTTCGCCACTGACGATGGAATGTGGCGGGAGATGACTGGGCAAGAAGAGTCTGCATCTTTGAAGATGCAAGATCAACCGCTATAGGCGTGCAAGCATGGTCACAGACATGTACTTTGTATACTCTTCCCCTTAAAAATCTGCTACCTTTCCCCCTGTTACATGCTGACTGCAGGTTAACGAATTGAATTGAATGTATCTGTTCTAATTCTGCACCCTCTGATTTATTAGCAAGTGATGTATTTAAAACTGACCGGAAATTAGCGCACAGGGAAAACTCCACTCGCCCAAATATTTCATGGTGCGTCCGCACTCCCGCCGAGCGACCACGATTACGATGTGTGGACGGTACGCTCGCCCAAATCATTCGCGAACCTATTTTATTTTTATTTTTATTTACTTAAAGTTACACTCGAGGAGCACGTGAAAAGGAAAACAATAAATATCATCAAGCGGTTTCTACAACGGATCAGTAATTCGGTAATGTCATAATCACAGAATACACACACTCAAGAGAGGGAGTGAGCTAGTCTGAAAGGTTGCACAGTAAAAATACACAACGTGGGCTTATTCAATCTTAATTATGCTGAGTAGAAAATTCTTCAATCTTCTCTTCCAATGACTACAACCCTCCGTACAAAAGTATCTTGAACAAACAAACAAATCAGCGCGTAGGTCGTATGGTAGTTTATTCCAATTTTGGTAAGTTTTATAGGGGAAAAAGCGGTCAGAGAATTTACTTATAATTTTGTCATTTTGTAAGGTTTACTGTTTTGATTTTCGGATATTTTCTATGCCGTTTAGATGCTGTTTTATTCAGTGGAATGGATGAGAAGTGCCTCTCAAGGCGTCGCCCAATACGGCTAGTTCGAAGTAGTACAAAATATTATTTTGATTTGTTAGATTTGATTAGTTAGATTTGTAGAATTCTGTTATGGATGTCAGTCTTGGAAGTCGGAATGCTGTACGAATAACTCGGTTATAGGCCGTACGAATAGGAATCAAGCGGTTTTTATGGGTTGACGACCACACTATCAGACCATAACTCAAGATAGGGATCAATTTCGCATTTATAATTACTATCATTTCTGGAGTGTTCAATATTTTACCTATACGTTTAAATAAATAAGTAATACGATGAATTTTGTTAATTGTTTTGTTAATGTGTATTTGAAAATTGAATTTGGAATCGAAATAAATTCCCAATATCATCGTTATTGTTCCGCTGTATTTTTATTTTTTCCGTTTTTTCTGGATTTAATTTCATCTGGTGAGATGTATACCAGTTTTCCATAATCTGTAAGTCTTTGTCCATAGATGTTAGGGAGTCGTTAATGAGGTCAATATTTGTAGTTCAAGTTATAAAGTTGTCGTCTACATAATTGTGTATTTGATTTTCATACTTCTGTCTTAATAAGTCGGCAGTTGCGACTGCATACAGAAATGTTCTTAGGGTAGATCCTTGAATCACTCCTCTACTTAAGAAAATTGAATATTAAAAAATTGCATTAAGTTCAAGAAGTGAAACAATTATCTACAATAGTCTTCAAAAACCAATTATCTACAAGTGTCTTCAAAAAAACCAATTATCTACAAGTGTCTTCAAAAAACCAATTATCTACAAGTGTCTACAAAAATATTTAACAGTGCATGCAACTATGTTAACAGTGGAACAATATGCTACTAGTGTTTTCAAAATTTAACAGTTCAACAAAATTCTTCAAGACAACTGTGAAACAGACAGATAAGTAATACCTAAAAATTACCATTATAGTAGAAATTGACCAGAAAATACAAATTTGACTGAAAAATCGTGTTGCTTGTGAAATGTCTTGTTTTATGTAAAAAAATATGAAGATATCAATAAAAAAAATATTTTTAGGTTTAAAGATGAACAAATAATCTGAATAAAGATTTAAATATTATCTGTACTCTATCATATTTCTGAGATTGCCTCTCTCAATTTAAGACCTTACTTTAGAACCTGGCCACTTTCAGGTTATAAACTTAACCTGGTAAATCGGAATTAACCATTCCAAGATAAGGTTGTGTATACCCGGTATAAAAAAGCCAAATTACACTGGCGCCGTGAACATGATTTTGATTTTGTTAAAAATATTCAGATTATTTGTTTATATGTAAAATTATACTTTGTGAATGAGTATAGAAATTTGTATTTAGTGTGCAGCTGCAGAAGATTATATACCAAGAGCAGCACCATTTTTAAATCCTAGTTTAAAAAATCATTTTGAGATACTCTTTAGAAGGCCCTATAAATTCCATCCAGGGGTAGAAATGGAATACAATACTGGGTTTTTGATAAAGTCAGTGGAAAGTCAAAAACTCACAACTAAATTTTTTTCTTAAGATTTTAAAATTCTATAGTTCAACCGATAATCGAGATTGACCCCTCATTCAACCTGTCAACTTTTATCACGTCACAAGGCCTATCTAATTAATTCTACTTCCTATGTTTAGAAATTTTTCCTAGAATTTTGAAAATCTGCAATTTGATTAATATTTGAGATAGACCCACCATTCTACCTGTTAACTTGCATGACATCACGAGATGCGTCTGAATATATCTACTTTTAGTTTGGAGAAAATTTAAAAATTTAAAAATCGATAAGTCATTGATTAATTGAAGCAGATCCTTCAAACGACATATCATCTTAAGGAACTTCACGATACGAGTCCAAAAAAAAAACTACTTCATGTTTTTGAACGTCTTTTTCTGTTCGGTTATATCACTTCCGGTTTGGAACAATAGGCTTAAAGAACTCTTGTGACATATCAAACTGCTTGGTTTAATGAGAGGATAAAGTTGGTGTAGTTAGTTTTGTAAATTTCCGGAAATTGGGGAAAATTTGAAAATGTGGGGCTAGAAAAGGCCTAAAGTGCATGCAAAGCACATTAAATGATATAATAACACAGCTACTCTGCGTGAAGTTTAAAAGTTCAATTTTGGAGGAAGTGCCCTCCAGTGTACCTTAAGAAGAACACAAGAATTTGGATCAAGAATTTGGAAGAAAAGGGATGCAAAGGACGTATAACCTTAGGTCGAGATTAGTAAACCCCAATTTAAAACCAGGTGAGGATATAGATAGGTTTGAGAGAGACCACGAAATAAGTAGTGAAGACAGTTAGAAAAGACAGATAAAATCTAGGCATAAAAAAGAGTTCAGCAGCAGACACGGCTAATGGTTCAGCTGCAGCTGAAATAGAGCGGGATGCACCTGCTAGGTTAGAGAAAATGCAGTGTCTGGGTTTAATACAGTCCGTACCGACCTTTGATGGCAGTACGAAGCAAAGTGTAGAATATTTATTTGATACCCTAGAGAATATTGCAGTACTTATGGGCTGGACAAGCGAACAAAAGGTAAGCGTTGCTTAGAGTCGGATGCTAGGGGTGGCATTGAGGTTTACATTAAGTGAGGCAGTAAAGTCTATCATGGACTATGTAACCTTTAAGGGTACACTCAGAAAGCGACTTGCATATATTCATCCTTACCACCCTTTTGCAAAACTTTACCACCTGTACTCAGAAGATGAGCATCCCCGAGATTTCACCGATAGGTTACAGACCCTAAAAGACAGGCATTTCGCAGAAACCTTAAATATCCCGCAAGCAGGATAGCTACGCAAGGGCTATTTAAAGTGCAGTTATTAGGGCAATATACCACGGGACTACTTGATCCCGTAGGGCGTTTGGTCATGAGTAGGGACCCCAAGACATTTTTAGAAGCAGTAGATGTTGCCACAAAGGAGACAGAATGAGAGATTAAAAGAGGATCAACCTCGGCTTGCCAGAGAAGCCAACATTAAAAAAGAGTACTTGGGAGTAAATTTTTAGCTTTTCACCCTCAGAAAGTGCAGTATCTTGAAGAATATTCTGCATGTCCGAGTCTAAATCACCTATAGTTCTTCTCATTAACGACTTTTCGGGTGTTTCAAATGGCATTGGCTGTAGAGCTGTAGTAGCAGGTTGAGTAGCAGGTTGGGGCACAGCAATGTTGCCAGCAAAGCCTCCTGGTACGAGCATTATTTTCCGAACCTGACTCATCGTAATACAAAAGTGCCGACGATACTAGAAATCACTGGTGCCAAAACAGATAATAGAGGAGCGATAAAACCTCCGGACTGGATCATAAGACGACGTTTTGTTTTCAAGGCTACTTTACGATTTGCCATTTGTCTAATCTGCTTCTTGTATTTATTGATTTTTCCAA
>JAQGCC010005775.1:0-11075 GCA_034698905.1 Xestoiulus laeticollis
TGGGAAAACGCTGCCCTTAAGCCAGCCCCCAACTATTTGTGCCTAGAGGCCCCCACAATGCTTAATACGGTGCTGCCTCCCACATCCGCGAGGTGTTGTTGCGAGCGCGCCGTTGACCCAAACATAACTATGTAAAACTCTACGCTAGACTCCCCTAGCTGCGAGGTGACGTTGCTACGCGTAGACATCAATAAACAAAGGGTTTTACCCCTTATACTCTGATTATATTCTCAAACTATCAGAAAAGTTTTAATTTTGTTCCAAAATTTTTTAAATTCTAAAATATTTAAGTTTTGATGAAAATTTAAAGAAAACGTTTTCTTGCTATTTTCTAGGCCATTTATGCTACTGATAATCTTACACATTTATAGGATTAAGAGTGTTGCATACCAGAATAAGCCTTTTTTTCGAAATTATTTTTTTTGGAAATATGTCCGTAAAGTTTACCAGACCCTCTACAATTACAAACTTTACAGATATATTTGCATGAAGCGTAATATACATATATTTAAGCAAATAATAGAATATTTATGCTAGGTTCTACTACATTTCATTTGTTCCTATCAGTTTCCAAAATTAAAGAAAAAAATAATTTAGAAAAAAAAAGGCTTATTCTGGTGTGAAACACTCTTAGTAAAGTGTGCCATTACTAGCGTTTTGAAAATAAGTTTGTTTTCAGTTAAAATAATTATTGCTTGTTTTTCTGTTTGGCAACAGAAGACACCCTGAAGCAGTATCGTCATATCGTTCGCCAGTATGCTTATTATTGGCAGTTTTTTCAACGGAATCGAGACTCCCGTACTCTACGCCTGAAAAATAAATTCACCTTTAACAGTTACAGGTAGGACATATTTCAGTGGTCCTAAGCATGTTCACAGCTACTAGCTAGATAATTACAATCATGGTAAATGGAATCATAGTTCATAATTCACAGTTAGACAGAAAATTTGAAAAGTGTTTCTTGTGAAATGGTTAATTTATAACAACGTTTATTTATAAAAAGTTCAGCTTTAACTAAATTTTATTTATAAAAGTTGCTTTCTAAATGGTGATGGACAAATCTGCCGGAGATACGTTTGCACATACTAATAAAGATAATTTAACACAAAAAGATGTGATACAAAATTGGATGTTTCTTTTACTTTAAAAATAAACTTTTGAAATCGTTATTATCAGCGATAATTTAAAAAATAAATACAATTTATTTTAACTGAATTTAATCTCGCACGTGTGAACTAAAAATAGATTTTTAGAACTAAAAATCGATTTTAAAATGTTTATTTTAAAGTAAAGGAGAATTCCAATTTTGTAGTAAATTTTTTGTGTTAAATTATCTTTATTAGTACAGTGTTACTGTAAAGCAGCCTTAATGCTTTACAGTGTAAAGCAGCCTTTAAGTGCAAATGTATCTCCAGAAGATTTGTCCATTGGTTATGCTAGTCAGTACACCCTCTTAATGTAGGTGTCTGGTAAAACCGATTTATTTATATTTACTTGATAAATCTGCAGAATTGCAGAACTTCTCTTCATAAATTTGAAATTTTCCGAGTGTACTAATTTTCACATATGAAAATATAATGTAGTACAGAAAAGAAAATGGAAATTAAGACATACAGCTTAGAAGGCCTACTGAGATATTTACAGAATGTTAAGTTTATACAATTATTCTAGATAACGTGATTCTAGTGTCCCATTCACTAGTCCACGTGGAATACTACAAAAAGTTATCTGAAAACTTAAACTTTTAAGTTAACGGGTATTTTAAAAAAAATCAAAAAGTAAATTATGGTAATCGCTTTTTGTTTTCGTAATAAGCTCGAAAAATTGATGCGGTATACATGTATACTAGACTTACATATAAACTTAGAAAGGGCTCTGAAAAAAAGGTTTCAATATCAATCGAGTATTTTTATTGGCTGAATGTGTGCTGCGAATGCGTCAAGTGTGATTAAAAATAAGATGAAAATCAAAAGTTATGAACATGGCAGAGAAAAAAAAAACATAAAAAAGCTGTAAACAATATATTTACAAATTGAAAATGGCGGGTCTTTGGGATTGTTCGCAAGAATTGCGATAAAGACATTCCCGCTAGTTTAGGCAGTACGTGTAGAAAGTCACTCGAGTTGGAACACCGAAAATGATAGTCATGAATATCTTCCGAAAAAGCCCCATGCAAGGGCCTGAAATCTTCCTTGATTGTGATTTGCAGTCACCACTCATCTTTCGTTGTTATCTGGTTTCAAACACATTGTTATCTTGGTTGCAAACACTAATAGCACATTCAGACAAAACTGCCTAACAAATACAAAAGGATCATTTGCTTTGCAGCAAACAGCTGTTCTTGAAATCCCGCGGATTATCTCCCAACTCATGTGCTACATGGCACGGCACATATATTCAGTTTTAGTTGATTAAGATACGTAGGTGTCCTTAAAATCGATAAGAAAAGTCGACTGATTCATCAAGTTTTGGTCGAGAACTGGATAATTATAGACATGCAGTCCACAATGCATCACGAGGTCTTTATGCTCCTTGTTGACACTAATCACGGTTTCTTGCACACTCTTCACAATAAACATATCATGAATATGACTAAATCGTATTTGAATCACTATAGAGTCGGCCATCATTGTTTAAGAATATTGCATTGTTCACGTGATGGGCAGGAGATGATGTTTTCAGGTTGTTGGCCTATAAACTCAATTTAACTCATTGAATTTTATTGATTCGTTGATGATGATATGTCAATAGAAGCATCGATTTTGTCAATTTGATGAATTTGACAATATTTTTTTCATGTTTTTCAATATTTTTTTCCCAGAAAGATTGTTTTTAATCGAAATATTTAAGCATTTACCGTTTTTTATGGCGATTTTTGTAATGGCTCTTAAATAAGAGTGGAATCTGCTTCCACAAAACTGTGCTGCTCATGAAAAAAAGTAAATAACTTTGGAATCAGTTTCATTCTGTTCTACAGGAATAACTAATGTTTCAACTATTCTTTAGAAAAACATTATTTTTGCCGACATACTGAGAAATATTAGATGCAATATGTTGGACCCATATTTTAAATAAATCATGTTGGACCCATCTTGCATCATGTCACATGTCTTAGCATCACATGCATGGCTCATGCCATCGTTCTTTGTAAGGCATTTATATACAAATTGTAATGTACTGATTTGAATTGCTCTTGCTTTAAAAAAATATCTGAGATAGTCGCTCTACAGTTTTCAATACTTTGTGAAGTTCAGCGGCTTAGGGATACCGAATGAGGCACGATTCGTTGTTTTCAGGGATGATTTGTCCTGGAATTCCACTTACAAGGTGAGCAGAGTGATCTGTCCTGGGATTCCATATAGGTGAGGGTGAAGAGGACATAGGTTAACCTAGTTTGTTGTGGAAGGCGGTGGATGATGTCGAGCTGGAATTAGACGACTCTGGTGGCGGATAGATGGGCCTTCGGGACATGTGTTGACGCCACATGCAGAACACCATGAGCACGGCGAAAAAGAGGATGGCACAGCCACCGATGATGGCGCTGATGATGATGGCATTGGTGGCTCCTTCCGGGATGATGCCGATACCGCTGCCACCTCCGTTGTTGGCCGCTGTCAGATGCGTCGCCTCCAGCGAAGCATCCGCGTGGTCGTCATCCGAGGCGGCATCGTCCCGCGCGACATTGTCGAAGTCAAGCAAGGGAGGCACCGTCATAATGTACTCTCTCCGTGTCGTCGTGGGTTCTATCGACGGCACGAACGGTGTGACGGGCGGTGACTCCGCGTCGTTTTCTGCTGTCTCCTCAACGATCGGCAATTCTGGCTCTGCGGCTACCGTGGTTGTCGTCCGTATAAATACCGTCTCAGTGGTGGTCGGCGGACCCGGAAGCCGTCGACGTATCGTTGGCCGTGGACTCGTGGCTCGGAAGCTGGGAAGGCGACGCCGGAGATTTGGGCGTTTGGTCGGTGGCGGTGAATGCCGTGTGGTTGTAGGGGGATCTGGGACGGTGACGGCAGGGCGACCGGTGGGGGTATTATCTGCTTTCGGCGCACTTTCTGGAGTCGTTGGAGTTTTGGTAGCAGGCAATCGTGTGGTGACTGGAGGAGGTGATCGTGTGGCGACTGGTGGAGGTGATCTTGTTGTGACTGGTGGAGTTGTTCGCTCAGTGGTTGGAGGAGGGGATCGTGTGGTGACTGGATGAGGTGATCTTGTAACTACTGGAGGTAACACTGATGACGGTTTAAGAGTGGTGTCGATGAAGTTGTCGTCGGAAGGAACCGCTGATGTTACCTCTGAAGTGCTGTTGGCAGAGATTTCAGGGTTCGGTGCGTCGGTAGGCACCAAAATCTTGACCGTCATATCGGTGTCGGTTATTGTGTCGCTGACAGGGAACCCCAGAAACCCTGAAATAAAAGGAGAAACATGTTTAGGAAATGCTAATGGTATTTAAGCAAAGTTAGTTCGGTGAATGGATTTGAAGAGATTCTAGGGAATTAGTATTCAATTTATGCCACACGACAAGGGGGAGGGGAAGTAACCTGGACAATGTATACAAATCAATATCCCAAGTCACTATATGGATTTCGTCCAATTGAATCCAAATGTGATCGAATTTATGAACATACATACATTGAACAATTTTGTATTTGGGAATTTCCAGGAGATGAAAGTAGCTTCAAGGAGCCTTTATTCAGTTCTCTGTTAAACAAATATTTCGGCCAACGGGTTTTTAAATTGCTTTTTTTTTACAAAAAATTAGTGCCCCGTTAAATATTTGAACCTATAGCAGTATATAGCTATATATACATAGTTAATTGCATTCTCTATAGACGTCTTCATTAAAAATGCGCTCATTAAAGGCTTAATTGATTAAATCGTGCTGAAATACTGGATGCTCAGTTAACTTTTCGAAAGCTCTCTAAATGTTCCGCCGAAGGGAAAATAATATTTTTGGTACATGGAAATCATTAAGCTACTTAATTGTTACTAAATTGTTGGTGAGAATGGCCCTCAATTAACTCCTCTTTTTTTCATGAGGGTGAGAATTTTCATTCATGTTGCCGGAAGCAGTTAATTTTAGTCTTTTTTATTACTTATTTGGATATTTTTTCTGTAAAGGCAAGCTTTTCTTTTTCAAGGCTACAAAGACAATATGAATCTGTTCTATTTGAGTATCATGTCTTCAAACTTGTTCGTTTTTTCGAAAACGCTGTATTAGCTAAAATTATAATATGCTCCTTCACGCGAGCGCTGTTTAGCACAAGCTGGCAAGGCTTTTCTCGCTTAATTAGATGCGCGCATGCGTTGTTCATGCGCACTTTTTTTGCTTATGCGGAAGATCGTCTAATATGCAGATGCGATTTTTTTGTACACTGATATGACGTTTTTAGTATTAATATGTGAAATATTACAAAAATTGCCTGACAGATATATAGCAAAAAAAAATCTATTCTAATTTTCTTTTGACTTTATCGATTAGATAATTGGTAGAAAGATTGTCTTTATGGAAGAAGCAGGTGCATTTTTGTTCAGCACATGTGACTACAAACCTTTTAAGCGGTTCAGCATGGAGTGTTAGCTTGAAAATACTAGGTTTACTAAGATTGATTACTATGTGGTTAAGTTTTTTTTTTATCAACTGTCAAAGCTATGTGATTGTTAGGGCGCAAAGCTGTTTAACATCACAACTGCGCAGCCATGATTGGTCGAGGCACAAGCGTCAAAAAACGTTAGGGGTTCTATGAGAAAATAACATGTAGAGTGAGTGGCAAGGCAGATTTCTACATCTGCAGAAACACACATGGCAGAATTGATATATACTTCTCCAAACAACCACTTGTTGTTTTATCATACTGAAAAGCAGAACTGGTTAATATTCTACATGTTCCCACAAGGTGGGGGAGGAGTATGGCGTGGGGTCCTGGAATTTTCGGGGCTGCTAACTAAGTGAAATCAGGGTGGACACACAATTTTCCAATTTTCCTCATATTTCCCTGACTTCCTGACTAAAGTGAGAATATTGAGAATTATGAGACTAGTGAGAATATATGAGATTATAAGACTTGCTAATGAGATTAGTCAGAATATATGAGACTTCCAATGGGACTTAACGAGACTCCAAAATCAAATGGATTTTATTCTATGGAACTCTATGGCAAGAGTCCCTTAATAATTTTTTATGAGTCTATTATGAGACTGCTCTCTAATAAAAATTACTTAACAAGATTTGTAATTTTTAATTAGTATAAAAATGATATGTTCCATAAGATAATAATGGGGTATATCAGACAATGAGATTTTTCACTAGGGAACCCTGCTTCTAATCGGAATTTGTTAGTATAGTGAACCTGATGTGTGGTTTTTTAGACATGGGACATTTTTGCACAAGTAGCTAAATATAAATGAGATAAGATATGTGACCAACCCTGAGTGAAATCCTCACTCAGTGAGAATGCAGTGCCAATATCCGGTTCAGAGTCCATAGTCGTCGAATGAAAATCCAAAGCGGAAACGGAATCACTTTCCCGATCTGCATTCGTCGACGATCCTTGAATCGTCGATCTGGCAGTGGTCAAGGGGATTGGCGTCGTGGCGACCACGGGAGGGGGTGGCACAACGGTGCGCCGGTTGATTGCGTCCAGATATTCATCCCCAGGCTGGTTCTGCAAGGGCGGAAAATTATCGATACGCCTGGGGGAGCCGGAGCGCCCCCTGGAGGGCTCGGTGTCCCCCTCGCGGATGGCACCTGGGTTGAGGGGGAACGGTGGCGCCTCCGAACTAAAGTAGTAGGGCAACCAAGGTGTAGTTCTTGGGTTTGACGCCGGGGACGTGGAGCTGGCACTCTCCAGAGATGCCTTGTACGTGCTGTTTTCTTTGGTATTGGGGCCCTGGGGCGCCACAGGCCTTCCGGTGGAAACAGGATTTTTGTATTCGGCAGCGATACCGACTGTGCTGTTAGCACCCACGCTACCATTGGCTCGGTTGTCTTGGATTTTAGGGCTGACCTCGCTCTTCACTAGTTTGTTGGTGAAACTTAGCTCCAGGCTGGGCCTGTTGCTGTCTTTGGTGCTGTCACTGACATTGCTGGGCAAGCCCCGCGACGAGGGCGCCAAAAGAAGCGCCACCAGGAGCAGGGAGGTGATGAAATGACCCGCACTGCGCTTGAACCCCAGCGTAACCATCTTCGAAGTGTACTAGCCGCAGTGGCCTGAAACAAATAAACATAAAATTGTAAATATGATCTTCAAATCAGTAGTAGGCCCTATATCAAACACCTAAAGCGATCTAAACCAGTGATTCCCAAAGGGGTCCATATAATATGCGCTGTATTCATTGGCGGCGCCTAAACAATCAATAAAAAAAGTGGTCCATATGGACCCCCAGGGGTCCAACCTGCAAGGGGTTCATGGCAGTAAAAAAAAATTGGGGTTGTATGAGATGTAAAAGGGGGTCCACGAGAATGGATTTCAATTAGGCAAGCCGTCACCGAAATTTTGGCTTCCTGCAAATGTAATAATGCACTAAATACTCATAGAACCTCCATGAATGTATGTAGATACTTGCATTATCCTAATATATCAAAGCGTGTACACTCGTATGTTCGTTTGTTCGTTTGTTCGCTTGTTCGCAAGTTTGGATGTTGCTAAACGTTCTTACCGGACGGAGCCAATGTATAGGCTTTTTTGTATTGTTAACATCCTAGTAACGCCACCTGCTGCCAAATAAGGCAAACTCACACGCTTATTTGAAATCTTCGTTTGAGTACGATCAAGGGATTAGGATGTGGATTAGGAAGATTATGTGTGGATTATATACAGATTAAATGGATCAATGTTTGGTTTTTCCAGAAAAACTTTTTTATAATAGACATATCAATTTCCTAATTATATGTATATTTTATAAAATTGCTTAAGTAGGCTATTCACTTTGTGGTTGCAGTACGTGTAACCTTTAAAAACTTGCACATTTGATACCAGTAGCAACACATTTATAGCAATACGGTTGCTATATACCACCTCGTCATACCTCGCGGAAAGGGGTTTAGCGCGGTTACCAATCTCCTTACAAAAAAAAACAGATTGGAAGTCACTCGCTGAGAAGATTTAAGGTTGAACCTAACTAAATTGAACCCAAATATGTCATTAATTAATAAATCTATAACTGTTTTATAAACTAAGTATTATTATTTTAAAATTGTACACTATACAGCAAAGCTTATCAAAGTCAGCTTCTATGAAACACAATTAAAGTTGATTAATTTGTAAAAAAAAATCAATATTAGGAAAGCAGAGTGTCTATCAAAAACAGAAAAAATTGGCAGCGGGTCCACGAAACAAAAAATTTGAAACCACTGATCTAACAAAGCAGTGAGCACAAAATTGTGCAGTCAATAGTGGTACTCAAGTTCATCATCGTACATCTGATTTCGTATTATTTCGTAAACAGGCTCGTGCATTCTAAAAATATACATCCCGTGCGTTCTAAAAACCTATTATAGAACGCACGTGATAACGCACAAGCCTGTTTACTAATTAATATGAAATCTCAGATGTATGATGATGAACTTGAGTACCCCTAATATGTAGTAGAATTTTATTTCCAACTACGACATTTTGGACTCCCAATGTCTTTCAGTCCTTTCTTCTGTTACCTGAAGAAGAAAAACATCTTAGGAAATAGTTCTACAGTGTATTACTGTACATTGACTTTATACAGAATTTTGTAGTCACTGCTTAGTTTAGTAGTGTTGTCAATGATAAGAAAATGGTTAGGATTAATACGTATGCAGTCTACAGTGTCTACACATTGTTTCTAAGGTTTCTTCCCTAACTGACAGATTGTATTCCTAAATTTTCTCACTTTCTGAAACTCATGGTGATGGCTCAATTCATTTCAGTGTCCTAGTGTGGTAGGGTTGTAAACCCATAGTTGGATATTACAAGACCCAGCTTTTTGTTGACAAATTTGCACACGAACACAGATATAAAAAAATGCCATACAGTTCATGGACTTTCGAAACACCGTTCTACATCATATTGAGCGTTATATAAACCATCAGTAATGCTTAACATGTACGCACCGAAGCGAATGTCTTAACTATAACCACACATGAAGACACAGCCGTAGACGCTAAATATTTATCACCGTACTGCAAACCAGTTAAATGTTTTTACTTTTTGAGATTGACGATGTACCCCACACGGAGGCACCGGTGCTCCGCAATGCCATAAAAAAACTGGCATATTTGGGACTCTGCCTCACTTTGTTTTAAGTTCAGCGACATGTAACTAAAATAATCAGCCATGTCTCGACTATTTGGCGGGACCAACCTGAGGCTAGAAAATATTGTAGCCAGAGCTACAGGCTTGAGTCGATCAAACTACATTGTATTACCAAACTCTTGACATCTACTTTATTTATATTTACGGGAGTATCTTGGATGAACTCTGCATGTACATGTATGCCGAAGCAAAGTGAATACTGCTACCCATGCACACTAAAAACGTTGTGTTAAAATTCAACCCAATATTGAGCCAATATCATATCAACCCAATATGGACATACCAACATTGGGTTAACATTGGGTTGAAATTAAGCGTAACAACCAAATGTTACCCAACGTTGGGTCACAGTTATTAACACAGGTTTTGGTTAAAATATGCCCAGAATTGGGTAAATGTGATGTTTGTCTTATTTACAATAAAGTTACCCAATTATGAGTTGATTATAAATAACACAAACCTCATATTTACCCAATTCTAGGCATATTTAAAAAAAAACCTGTGTTAATAACTGTGACCCAACGTTAGGTAGCTTTAACCCAACATTTAGTTGGATACGCTTAAATTCAACCCAATGTTAACCCAATGTTGGTATGTCCATTTAGCACCCAATATTGGGTTGAATTTTAACCCAACGGTTTTAGTGTGTGGTGACTGATTAACATCTTTGATCTTTCTATGTATGGACATTAGATAGAAATACATGTATGAAGTTGGAAAGCTGCACACATTTTAAATAGTAATACATGTGCATTATATCAATGATACTTAAAAGTTGGATATATATGGGCCTACACACAGGCCTAAGCTGTCGAGAGAGGGGGAGTTCCCAGGGCCCGGGGTTTCTAGAGGCCCGGACAGCTATTCATTTTAACAAATTTCTGGTAGTTTTGAGTGTTGTTTTTGTATTATTTTCCCGTTTGAAATGGGGGCTCTTAAAGTGGCAAACGTTTCAAGGGCCCAAAAAAAAACCAATTGTTTTTTTTATTGGAGGCCCGGTTACAATCTTTACTCCGGCCGGCCCTCCACATTTCTACATGTAATCATGTAAAGTATATGGAAAAATATCTTCGAACGACATAGGCGTATACATGCCTGCATTCGCAGACTAAAGACTTTAAGCACTGAAAAGTTTTCATCTTTATCTTATTTTTAAAATTTATGGAGCAACACATGTGTCAACCACTCCACTTGTGAAGCCACCTTTTTGAAAGTTCTATAATGTTATAATGGTTATTCTTGGTATACATGTATTCCATAAGCCTCTGCATGCACTTTATTTTTTTCTTATTATTTTAGGTTCACATTAGTTTCACGTGGCCATTGTAGACGTTAGATATTTATCTTTTAATAATAAACCAAATTCATGTTTTACAATTAGTTTTGAATAACATTTATTTTTCTTTGCATTTGGTCCTCGTTTTTTAAATTCAAGATATATGTATGTTGTTTGTGGTCTTCTAAATGAAATATATGTAATTGCAGCTTTGTTCTCTCTATCTTTATCAGATGAAGTAAAAGTATAATATGCTTGAGAATTTTGACACTTTTAGACGCTTTTTACAGACGACTGCAGTGCTTAAGACGTAGGCCCTCTAAGTCAATTTTTTAGAATATCTTTATAAGATTTAAGACTGACTTAATTTAGAATCATATCTTAAGACTTTAAAGACAAAACATTTCATTTTTTGGTAAGACCACACTGTGCTTGCTGCATATACAGTAGAGGTCAAAAGTTTTAGGACAACCGAATTATTCTCAATAACCTTGGTCAAAAATAACTTCTAACCAAAA
>JAQGCC010005776.1:0-11075 GCA_034698905.1 Xestoiulus laeticollis
ACATTGGGACAAACATTTTGCGTCTCCACCGGCCAACAAAACGCTTGTTGAAAAAACATCATTTTCAGCAAACATTTCGATGTTTCCTGGTGTTTGCTCAAGTGAAGGTCAAGGTGGGTGTATCCATTAAAGCAAACATGGGCAAACATTAAACAAAAACAAGGAAAATTTGAACAAACATTGGGACAAACATTTTGCGTCTCCACCGGCCAACAAAACGCTTGTTGAAAAAACATCATTTTCAGCAAACATTTTGATGTTTCCTTGTGTTTGCTCAAGTGAAGGTCAAGGTGGGTGTATTCATTAAAGCAAACATGGGCAAACATTAAACAAAAACAAGGAAAATTTGAACAAACATTGGGACAAACATTTTGTGGCTCCACCGGCCAACAAAACGCTTGTTGAAAAAACATCATTTTCAGCAAACATTTTGATGTTTCCTTGTGTTTGCTCAAGTGAAGGTCAAGGTGGGTGTATTCATTAAAGCAAACATGGGCAAACATTAAACAAAAACAAGGAAAATTTGAACAAACATTGGGACAAACATTTTGTGGCTCCACCGGCTCAAGTCTAGGTGAAGATCAAAGAAAAAAATGTTTGCTGGATATTTACAATGGCAAACAAAAAAATGATATATGTATTTTCATTCCCACTCGCCTAATAAAATAAAATCTAGTTATTTCTATATCTTTATCAATTGCCATGTAAAATTAATATAATAATCATGATTTTTAACTCATCTTTGTGAACACTTTAATACACATGGGGTGATTTATAGCACTTAGCAGACCATATAACTTTGTCACCCTTATTTGCAGAAAAGGCGCCACAAACTGAATATTTTTACTAAAACTATAATTAAAACATAATAATAAACTTGCGCTTAATTTTTGCTTCATTCTGCTAGCTTTTGTCAAATTATAAGCTAGTGTTAGCTGTTTAGCAGACGCCGTTTTAATATAGAAAGCCTCTTTTAGGAGCGCTATAACCAAATATACAAAATTTATGACATGTTTCACTGAATGTTTTTTTTTTCGGTGTGGACACCGTGTTTGCGCATGTTTGCGGCAAAAGTGTTTGTCAATGTTTGTCGGATATTGTTTGTCAAAACGTTTGCAGACAAACGCTTTCTTCTGTTGTTCTGTTTTTTCTGCTGAGATTAATTTAGCAGATATTTATCTGCGCCAAAATCGAGTTTTGAGTACTGCAACACAATTTTTTTTTGCTTTTCGCAGTTTACGTCGCAAATTAAGAAATCCGAAGGCACGAAACCCCCGAAAGTAGAACTAACAATATCCATAGATGGCGTCGCTATCCAAGAACCAAAAACAAAGGTGAGATTCGGGATGACTCGTTTCAAAAAACCCCGAAAAAATCAGGAAATTAAAAATAGTCATGGAAAAACCTGGAAAAGTCGGGGAATTTTTTTAATTTGTCCTGAGTTTTTTTTTCTGACCGAGATAATGTTGGGAAAAGTATACCGTAAACTTGTTAAGCCGTGATTGAAAAGGGTTCCCACAACCTGGTAAAACCTGGAAAGTCAGGAAATTTGCATTCTAAAAAAAAAAATGTGCCAACCCTGACTCTTGATTTCTGGCTCCGGCAATGTCTGGTGTTAATTTAAAAATAACCTGGAAAGTCAGGGAATTTCATTCTCAAAAAAAAAAAAAAATGTGCGAACCCTGACACTTGATTTCTGGCTCCGGCAATGTCTGGTGTTAATTTTTTAGTCATGGAAAAATTTAAAAATAACCTGGAAAGTCAGGGAATTTCATTCTCAAAAAAAAAAAAAAAAAAAAAATGTGGGAACCCTGAAACACGCGTTTCCTCGAAGATGGAGTCATGCCGATGTTGAATGTATTTGAATTTTCACAGAGGATTCTCCATCAGTATCCGTTGCACCGGATTTCCTACTGCGCAGACGATAAAGCGGAAAAGAAGTTTTTCAGTTTCATAGCCAAGGAGTCGGAGAGCGACAAGCACATGTGTTTCGTCTTTGTCAGCGACAAACTCGTAAGCGAGGAAAAGCGCGACATGTCCCCCTATCGGATTGTTTCGCATCCGATCCTAAATGTCCGCTTATTTCGGATTTGCAGGCCGAGGAGATAACGCTGACCATAGGACAAGCGTTCGACCTGGCGTACAGGAGGTTTCTGGAGACTTCGGGAAGGGACTTGGAAATGAGAAAACAGCTGATGATCCTGCAGAAGAAAATACAGTTTCTGGAAGACGAGAATCGGGATTTGAAACGCCAGCTGATGGATCTGGAAAGGATAAAGAGTAAACCCGAAACCGATGTTTATAAACAGGATCACGGCAAGGTTGGGAGCGTTTTTCCCTATTTTATTAATACTCGAATTTTAAGAAGCCATGTTTTTAATGTCTCGATGTATAACGAACGGCGCCGGAAATGCAATTTTTACCGAATGTCGAAGTTGGGACCGAACCATGTGGTGTGCTACTTGGAGGGATGTGCTATATGAAGGGTTTAGCTGAAGTGATGACCATAATGAATCAGATATTATTATCCTGTTTTTGGATTTAGGTATGTTGGGCAATGTAGCACAGCACAGGTGCATTGCGGGGAAGCTCGCTGCCCCTTGCTGTTACACGCAATAATTCGAAAGCTCGTTTTCCCGCAATGCAAAAAGTGTTATGCAGGATTGCCCAACATACGAGAATTAAAATACAATGAAACCTGTTAATAGCGCACCCCATTGGGACCGAAACATGGGGTGTGCTACTTGAAGGAATGTGCTAGATGAAGGTTCAGCTAAAGTGATGATCATAATGAATCGGATATTATTATCCTAATGAAGACGCACAAATATATACGTTGCAATTTTAAATGGTTTTTAACGTAAACAAAACCGTAAATTACATATAGAAAACAAATATACGTATCGTATACAAGTGCATCTATGTAGATGTAGCCATTTTTACTTTATATTGGGTGTACATGCATCTATCTAAATACCTTTTCTAAATGGTAAACATGCATTCACTATGCTAATGTATTTTATTTGACATTTATACCCCCTCATTTTGGGATTTCCCACTGGGTGGAAATTTCATCGTTGCATTGCTTTGGCGTATACGCTCTTCGCAGGTAAAACCGTGGTTTTGTCCCAAGTAACCAGTGCGCATGTCGCGTTTCGCAGGGAATGCGCTATATGGAGATAATTTGTCCGCTAAAAACGATCCGTGCTGACTGCGAGGGTGTGCTACTCCCAGGTAGTACGCGTTATGGAGGGATCTTATTCGCAAGTTTCTGGTAACTTTTGAAGCCCTGGCTGGTGAGTGACTTACTTAACCCATGGTGTTGATAGAAAGTTGGTTTAAATCTGATTGTTTTCCAAAGTTTGTCTGTATAGTTTATATGGGGCTTTTACGCGGATAACCACGAAATGTTTCAGTTCTAAAAACAAAAAATTCTACCATTTAAGAGTTAAAATGAAGTAGCCGAAATGCTAGTTTTTTTTTTTATCTTAATTTTGTGAGCCTCTGCATTAGCGTTAATAGTTTTGTATCTTTAAGCGATGTATTTATCCGTAGGAAATACGACAAAGTACACGAAACTAAAGGCCCCTACACGTTTGTACGTTTGGTTACGTTACGCTACCTTTATGTTACACTTAATGCCCCTACACATTTGTAATTTTTCATACGTTTTTCGTTACGCTATGCGGTGTTGACGTCACTAGCAGACGACTTCGACATGGCGTAAAGAAAATTAAGGCAACGTAGGCCAACACAAGAGAATAGAAACTGTTTCTATTCTCGCCATAAAGAAAAACGTAACACCAACCTCTTACACATTGCAAAGTTAACTTTTTTTTGACGTAAGCTTGCAGCGCCCCCTATAGGAAATAACTTCGCGCTGCATTCTTGCCCTTTCTTTATCTTTCTGTGCTTTTCAGCACTCGGCATTTGCTATAAAATACTCTCAGCTGTTTATTATGTATTCGCCCCATCTTCTTATTGGTCGGAATAATCTCTCTTCCCATTGGCCGGAAAAAAAGAACGTGTGCATTTTCCATCTCTTCCCATTGGTCGGAATAGAAACTGTTTCTATTCTCTTACGTTGCCTTAAGTTTCCGTATGTTTCTTTACGCCATGTCGAAGTCGTCTGCTAGTGACGTAAAAATCGCGTAGCGTAAGAAAAACGTACAAATGTGCAAATGGCCTTAACCAAAACTAGTAAACTTAAACCGGGAAACACGACATTATAAATAGTCGGTTAATTGTCGTTAGTTGTAAATTGTCATTTTGTATCGAGCGGTTCGCTAAGCCGAGAAGCTAGCAACCCGAATGGTAAAGACATTTTGGTCAGGACCAGCTAATCGGGTTCGTTGTATCAATAACCGAAGTAAAAAAAAAATAAATGGTAAATCTGTTTAATTTCTATTTCAGCCGGCCGACGTATATCAAGTTAACGGAAACGTGAGGCACGAAAATCACTCGCAGTTAGTAGACGGCATCGCGAGACCTTCTTCCGCTCACGCGTCACGTCCCGTTCCGACGCGAGCACAATCAAAAGAAGTGGCGCTTAGTCCTTCGCAAGTAAGAAGACACTTTTCCACGCGCTGGTTTTTAAGAGCTGAAATGCGAACTAGGTAGCGATGCGACAACCTGATTCCGATGGTTGTTATTTTTTTTTTCAAGGAATTATTCAACGAGTTCGGCACGACTTTACCCATCGTGGGAACCAAATTAGAGAACCTCGATATGGACGATTTTGAGGATTTCAATCCGAGAGCTACGAATGGAAATTGCGGTACTGCTTCGACAGTTAACGGAGCGGCGACTTCGGTGCCGTACAGTAGGTTTCACATTTCGTATATATTCTTGAAGAGGTGTCATGGCATTTATCGTAAGATTCGGAAGCTATAAATTTTTCCCCTTGGCGCTTAATCTTTTAGTTCGGCCGCCCCCTTCGTTAACGAACGGTAGCATTTTTACCCAAACTCCGTCCCACAACAATTTCGCCAAACCGCCGGCTCAGCAGCAGCAGCAGCAGCAGCAATTGCAGTCGCAGCATCAAGCGAACAACCAGGAAAAAGACCTTTTCGGAGCCGAACCATTCGCGCCTTGCGTCGTAGCGCCGCTAAACAACTCTCTGGAGCAGAACTCTGGCACGACGACGGAGGATCCGTTCGGAATGGGAGATTTCGGACAAGTGCCGTCTCACTTGGGAGCGCAGGAACTGGAGTCGGCCATCGGCGATCTGGACAAAAGACTGAGCGAAATGAGGGTGAGTTTGTCCTCCATGAGCTCGTTTTTCTTATCTTTGATTTGTCTTTCCTCGTCCTGTGTCAAAAAAACAAATTTTTTTGCGGACTTTGTCGAAATTACGCTACTTCGTGCTTTGTAATTTCTCGGTTATGCTCAGATTCTTAGTGTTTACGTGCCCTTTGTCGGATCTTAGCCAGCGTGCTCAGGTTCTTAGTCGGCTTGCGCGGAATCTTGGTCGTTATGCTCGGGTTCTTGGCCGCTGTTCTCAGAATTTTTATCGGGTTGCTCGGGATTTTTTGTCAAACAGCTCATAATAATCTTGGTTCGCATTCAACGATTTTATAATCGTTGAGCGCATAATCTTATTCGGCGTGCTCAGAATCTTAATCGCCTGCTCAGATCCTTGGATAACATGCTCGAGCCCTTTTAGTCTGCTTGCTCAGAATCTTAATCGGCTTGATCAGATCTTTGGATGGCATGCTTGGGAATCTTAGTCGTCGTGCTCGAGCCCTTAGTTGGCTTGCTCAGAGCTTTGGATGGCATGCTTGGGAATCTTAGTCGGCTTCGGTTTGCTCGGATTCTTGACTGGCATGCTCGAGTCCTTTTAATCAGCTTACTCAAAATCTTAATCGGCTTGCTTGGATTTTTGGCTGGCATGCTCGAACCCTTTTAGTCGGCTTGCTCAGAATCTTAGTCGGCTTGCTCAGATCTTAGTCGGCTTGCTCAGAATCTTAGTCGGCTTACACAGAATCTTGGTCGGTTTGTTCAGAATCTTAATCGGCTTGCTCAGAATCTTAATCGGCTTGCTCAGAATCTTAATCGGCTTACTCAGAATTATAATCGGCTTGCTTGGATCCTTGGCTGGCTTGCTCAGAATCTTATTCGGCTTGCTCAGAAACTTAATCGGCTTGCTTGGATCCTTGGCTGGCTTGCTCAGAATCTTAGTCGGCTTGCTCAGAAACTTAATCGGCTTGCTCGGATCCTTGGCTGGCAAGCTCAGAATCTTAGTCGGCTTGCTCAGAATTTTAATTGGCTTGCTCGGATGCTTGGCTAGCTTGCTCAGATCTTTGAATGGCATGCTAAGAATTTTAATTAGCTTGCTCAGATCTTAGTCGGCTTGCTCGGATCCTTGGCTGGCTTGCTCAGAATCTTAATCGGCTTGCTCAGGTCATTGGATGGCATGCTCGGGAATCTTAGTCGGTGTGGTGTGGAATCTTAATCTGCTTGCTTGGAATCTTAATCGGCATGCGTGGACCCTTGGTAAGCGTGCTCAAGTTATCCCGAGTAAATGTCGAACTTGGCAATTTGAGTTTGCTAATCGCACGAACGTTTCTCCCTTGTTGTTTCAGGATGGATTTAGCCGGGGAATATCTTTTGGAAACGACGACTTTTCTTTAGAAAGTTTGGATCCGTTGAGCGTCAATAAACCGGCTTGAATAAAACGCGGACGAAAAAAGGGGTAAATAATAAGGACGTAAAACAACTGTTCCGATTCGATACTTATCAAAAGTTATGGATTGTTTTTTTTTTTTCTTCTGCGTGCATTTGTTTGTTGGATTGTTTGTTCGATCCGTTTAATTTCCATCTTTTAAAAAAAAAAAAACGGAGGTTGAAATCTTATTTATATACATGATACCGCTAACGTAAATGTTTGTTTTTTTGTGATTCATTCGTAATTATTTTCATTTAAAATATATATATATATGTTTTTTTTTGTATATTTTCATTGTATATATATATATTTTTTTTTAAATGAAAATAATTACGAATGAATCGCAAAAAAACAAACATTTAGGTTAGCGGTATCGTGTATATAAATAAGATTTTAACCTTATATATAAAATATATATATATATTATATATTAATTGTTAAATATATGCAAAAATGAAATTTGAAAAACCTCTCGATGAAAACGAATTTCCGATATGCAATTATTCGCCAAGGGTTTTGTCGATGGCATATACACCTCGACGGAACCGTAGAATTGTTAAAAATTCACCGATACGATAACGTTTTTTTTTTAACCTCGTATTAATTTACGATTATTTTTTACGAAAGACGGCAGATCACGTAATCGGGAATGTAATACGTCAAAATCGTGTCTACTATCGCGTACGAGGCTCAATTTTGTTTTCCCAAATCTAATTTTTCACTTTATATTTATTAATTTATTTTTCACGATAAGTTATTAACAATTTTTTTCTTTACTCGATGATGATTTTGAGGATGAATATAGGCTAATATTGCGGCGTTTGTTTTCAAACAAATTTCAACTCAGATTATTGCACTTTATACTTACGCACTGTACCGTAAATTTTAATACATGTAACACGAAATCATACCCGATGCAGCTTCTTATAAAAATGTCCTAAGATATTATATTTACGGATAAATATTCGGCTGAACCCGTTAAGAGCATCTTAAGGTGAAGACATTTTTAGTGTATCAAGAAAGTGGGGTCTTATGACATAAATCTTCAGTATTTTGGCACCATTCGTATCATATTAGGTGAAAAATAACATTCTTAAGAATAAGACACTTTCCCCATAAAATGCACTAATGCTTAAGACATTTTCGTTGGTTAGAAAGTGTCTTAGGATATAAGACAGCTACTTCTTATTAGATTAGGTAAAAATAGTCTCAAAAAAAGACTTGTAGTAAGATCGTTTTAAGACATAAATATTAAAAAAATACAATTAAGGCACCTTAGTCAAATAAAAAATGTTGCTGCAGTAAAACCTGCTTAAAATCATACTCTTGGGGCCAATGATTTTGTACAGGATATTATTTTAGACAGGTCACATGTCGTTAGAAATGTCTGACAGCCCCCCTCCCCCTCGTCACACGTCTGACCTCTGGTCACAAATGTCTGAACCCCTCCCCTTATCACACATCTAATCCCCCTCCCCTCGTCACACGTCTGACCCCTTCCCCCTCGTCAAAAATATTTGACCCCTCTTTCCCCTCTTCAAAAATATTTGACCCCTCTTTCCCCTCTTCAAAAATATTTGACCCCCTACCCCTCGTTTTTCAGAATGGTACCTGTATGGGCCCTTCCGTTATTAAAAATCTCGCCACCAGGTGTCCCGTTTACCCCTTTTTACCCATCAACCCCAAATTTGCATATTTGCACCTCAAAAGCCACTAATTTTGAATATTTTTCAAAAATTAGCGACTTTTGGTACGCAAAAGTGACATTATAAATGCTAAATTTGTATTTTAAAGCTAAATTGACAATTTTCACCCCATCAACGCCTGTATTTAAATTTTAATTTGCATATTTCTGTGAACTGTACCCATAGGGTTGTGCCCCGCCCGTCCACTAGACCTTCGACGATGGTCACCTTACCAAGGCATCGCTTTCTCATCCATTTTGACCAAAGCAAACATGATTCCAGGTGACGAATCACCCAAAACGAAAAGTCCTGAAAAGGTCATTGCACCCAAGACCTTTGATCCTGAAAAGGTCAAGGCCTTAAGGATTGTTTATGGTGGACGAAAAGCCGCTCTTGGGAACAGTTGCAGGAAGGCGATGAAACCTCGCTCTTGCTGCAAATACTGTTGCTCCTAGTGGATTGGAGGAAGGAAGGGTTCCTCCAAAATTTGGAGGGTAATTCCCCCTCCCTTGGTGAGTTCGCTCCCAAGGGAGGCCAAAACAAATCAAATTTAAGAATATAAACAGGGTTACCACAACCTGAAAAAACCTGGAGTGTCAGGAAATTTAAAATGGTCGTGGAAAAACCGGAAAACCTGGAAAAGTCAGGGAGTTTTTCAGATTTGTCCTGGAATTTTTTATGTCCGAGAGAATGTTGGGAAAATTATGCCGTAAACTTGTTAAAGAACATTAAATAACAAATTACCCAAGTAGCAATTTTTTGGCAAAAAATGACGTGTAAATGTCCTTCCTAAAGACGTCATTTTTGCCCCAAAAAATGACGTCTTTTAGACCTAAAAATGACGTCTTTTAGACCTAAAAATGACGTCTTTTAGACCAAAAAATGACGTCTTTTAAACCAAAAAATGACGACTTATGGACCGACAATTTAAATTTTTTTAATGTGGGAAAAATTAAAAATAAATTTATTTTCGTCATTTTTTCGTCATTTTTAGTTGGTCATTATTTGGTCAAAAAAAGGACGTCATTTTTAGTTGGTCAATTTTCGGTCACAAAAATTTCGACGTAAGACGCGTTTTTTGAAAAAAAATGACCAAAAAAATGACGTCAGTTGGACGTCATTTTTGTTTCCCCTTGCTCCTTGGGTACTTTAAAAATGCAGTAAAACCTGCTAAAGTTTATACCCAAAAAATGGGTAAGTTGGTCACTGTATACAGAGAATATGTATGAAGAATAACATACTTTTATGCACTAGTTTGTACTAAAAGGTTTTACTTTTCACATATTTATCTTTTTACTAGTTTTAAATGTTCATGTTTCAGTTTTTTTATCAATTTCCTCTAGGAATTAACAATTTACTAAGTATAAAAAAAATGTTGTGTTAATTTTTTAGTCATGGAAAAATTTAAAAATTACCTGGTAAAACCTGGAAAGTCAAGGAACTGACTTAATTATTTGGAGAAGGGTACATTATATTAGGTGTGCAGCGCGTGGTTAATTCTAATGGACCGAAAATGTTGTAAATTTCTGGTTTTTTCTGCATCAATTTGAAAAATTGCAGAGAAAATCTCTCCTATTTTTAAAAATTTATAAAGTGCCGCGACAATTTTAACATCGTTCCGCATGCCGTGAGTTGAAAAATGTTTGAAAAATCGCAGTATGTTCATTCGCAATTCATCGTGTGCCAACATATTTGAGACTTTAAATTTAAAGAATTTATACAATTTAAAATTTTGAAGTTTTAATTTTAAACAACGGGATTTCCGTACGTGTCGGATAAATAAAATTGAGCCTCCTCGGATTCGGATAAATGTTGTCTCCGAATGAAAAATGCCTCGTGTTTGCCTTAAATGCCTAAATCCCAAAAAAATGGTTGAAAATGGCCCTAACTCCCCCTTAAAAGGCCTAGGAATAAAATATGATATGCATACGAAAAACATGTTTATAGCAATACTAAACGAAAGCTTTTTTTATCTCTTCTCGCTAAAGCTCAATTATTTAAATATCTTGTTTTCAATCATATATTTTTTATTTTTTGTTTTGCTATAAAATCGGTTGACAAAATGAACTTTTTCTTATAAGGGGCCGAAAAAAAATCATGTTTTTCAATGTAAATTACATGAAAATTGAAAGATTTAACAGCACGAGCCAGTTTATTGTAAATCCGATACTCGCAATAGTCAAATTTTGCCAACTTTAATTTAAAACATGTTATTGTTTTACGACTATTCCAGAAATCGATGAAAAATGCCTATACGTCTCATGTATTAGCCTCTCTGTATAACGTAAGTTCTGTATAGCGAACAGCTCGATATATAACGAACGGTTCGGCTGGTCCCTTCGCTATCCCACAATGCTAAATTACTCTGTTTATAACGATCAGCAATTTAAAACACAATTTTGTTCAACGGCTTTTCCAGAAATCGATGAAAAATGCCTATATCTCTCATGTATTAGCCTCTCTGTATAACGAAAGTTCTGTATAGCGAACCGCCCGATATAACGAATGGTTCGGCTGGTCATTTCGCTATTCCACAAGGCTAAATTACTCTGTTTATAACGAACAGCAGCAATTTGATGTCGTAGGGGTCGGAGACAACGAACATTGATTCCCATTTTCATAGATTTTAAGGGTTGGTTTTTGGATATCTTAAGGGGGAACGAAACACCTTTAATATGGGGAAATCGTAGAACGAATACAGCTCCTGTTTTAATTTAAATTTT
>JAQGCC010005777.1:0-11070 GCA_034698905.1 Xestoiulus laeticollis
ATTCCAATGCGTTCTCGTTAAGGTAAATCAGTTGACGGGGCATTAAGGGAGGCGTGCTCAATCCCTCTAATATCTTTTTAGGCAGTTTTGATCAACTTGATGGGATTTTAATTGGCTCAAATTGACCCATTTCAATAGAATATACATGTATATAATTTTGTATTGCAAAATCCCTTGCATGCAGGAGAGGAGCATTTCACAGATTATTAGAAATGCTCTAATTTGCTATAGATGAAGAAAAAATTGCATCAACATTGACAGCGTATAAACGCTTCGATTGCGCTATTAATTAAAAAATAATCGAAAAAACTGCTTTAATAAAACTAGAAAAACGTGGATTACAAGATGCTCGACAATTAAACACGCGTTAACACGGGAGACAGTGCAGAACATGGAAAAGCAGCCTCTCCTTGATGATACGAGGCATCTTACATTTTCTCAATGCTGAGTTTGCGCATATTTATGTAATACAAGGACTCTGATTAGGACCATCTCCATGTACTCATTATGCATGCTGATGGATTAAAAACTGGTTTCATGCATAACCCCCTGTCGGTATATGAGGCATTAATCGAAAACTTTTGCATGGCTTTCATTTATAGAGCCACATTTCTGAGGATCATGATTACAAAAAACTATCCTCCTACAGAGACGAAACACTATACATACAGTATGTACATGTACATTTACATGAGTATTCAGGAGGTCCAGGTCCATCCGGCATGCCATATATACTATAGAGTATAGCACTCTTAGCTATAGGTTTCCTATATTATATAGCCGGTGAAAACAAAGAAAACTGCGAGTGTAAATTAAACTTTGTAGTTCTAATAAGCTATGACTCCATTAAGAATGGGCCTTAAGTGTGCTGTTTCTGTTCTCCTGTGAGGCGCGCATAAATCCTAGAAATATCGTTGTCATTGACTGACATTGCATAAAAAGAAGTCCATTGTCGGTGCATGGTTTCTGTACAAGTGATTGCTTTATGCTGGTCCGGTGATGTACTAGGATTGGCGCTCTGGTCTGTTGTCACCTAGACCGTCAAATAGAGCAACTGTCCCAGTGGGGACCCATTCAACCTAGTCTATTTTCAATGTCTCCCCTGGCCCGCACCTATTCAAGAATACACAATCGGAGTGCCACTTAGCCAACATGAAATCCAGTCCTTTTTCACCCTCCTTTTTGACTCCCCTAAACGCGATCGAGTGTGCATGCATATAGGGTACAGCTTTTAATGCCTATACCTATCTTTTCAAAATATGAGGCGCATTCAATTGCATTGACACCGATGCTTTTCTCGCGGCAACCACTAGGGGTCGTGACTGCTAACTTTTCATTTTATTCGCTATACAACTACATGTATACTCTTATAAGTTGTTATACTCGGGACTATTCATGCAGTATATGTGTATTGCAGATGACACTTCCTATATGTTAAAAAAACTGTCTGCGTGCACGGGATGCTCTCTCTAAACTGCATTAATTACAAAGATTGCACTATTTATTGTAGCGAGGTGCATTCTGTTGACTTTCCGCCATAAAATGACTATAGTCTTACTAACATATCTTGAAATGTTTGGCAATTTATTGTATATCAATGTGTATGTGGGTATTTCTGTTAAATTTATTTTCGTTGGGAGTGCAAGAATTAAGGCAAGGGATATTGTTTGTATTGCAAGTGTATCATTAAGTTTCTGAAGCGTGCAGCAAGATGTGTTGATGTACGTGTGGAGCCTTTGGACGAGGTTTTTGGAGGAAGAGAAAGAGGAGATTTTTGGGAATAACCATATTGTATATACATGTACACATGCACGATGGCGGAGATTTCCCCCTATAGGATATTTAATGAATTTTTCTGAATAGTTTTCTTTTGGGAAATCATCGGCATGGAACAGCGCTAACCTATTGCTGTTTCCAACGCCATCTTTTGGATTTCACTCACCCATGACTGTGCAACGGGTGCATTTAACCATTGTAACGTCGCTTTTATGAGGTCCCTTCTGAAAGGAAAACAAATGCGTTTTGTCGCGAAAAGTTTCGATTAAGTCACAACCCGTACTTCATTATGTTCGGACTGGCTTTATACGAGCCCTATATATATATATATATTTGCTATGGACCAGGGCACATCGCACCCAGGTTTGAGACCAACTAAAAGCCCAACATTCAACTGAGGTCCTACAAAAGATCCCGCCAAGCATACACAACTTCATTCAACTTTTCATACGTCGCGTGGAGGCCCACATATTATTTAGACGAAATTAATGCGTTCACTAAATATATAAAACGGGGAGACCGATACAGGGTGCTCACTGTTGCGTGCTTTTAAAAATGCAGCTAGTGAACGTGTCATACCCTCGACTGGTCAGCTCTACAAAACCTAATAATGTATAGTATATACCCCATTCCTGCGGAGGATCCAAATGGGAATCAAAATGTCTTTTAACAAATTGCGCCCCGCCACCAGATGGCGGTCGTATGATTTCAAATAGAAGAAATAACGAAAGAGGGCGACTTATTGGGTTTGTTACATGTACGATGCTTTCAAATTAATGCTACTCCAAATTGATGATAAAGGCCATTGGAAAAGATTTTATTTCATTTTTGTAACGATATTAAATGTTTGAAGACCCCTCCTCGGAATATTTTGCCCTATAGCGTCCCCTATACATGTATAGTTCGCCATTTTTCATATAATGAGAATTTTTTGTCATTGGATAACATCGAGTGTATCAATTTGAGTTCAGCCGTAGTCATTCATCGTTCTCTCGCTTCCTATAGCGGCTCTTTTCACGTCGAGCAAAGTGGCTTTATTGAGAAAAATGATCCCGATGTCAGCATCCTCATTCCCCAATTAATGACCTACAATGTCTCACACATTGGTCACTATCGACTCTCTCGATTACATTTCTCGCTAACGCCATGCATGCACGCTGTCTATGTTCTTTCAACTTAATATATATACGATACAATCGGGAAGGGCCACCCTACTCCACTCCTTCACTCGCTCTTTCTTAATGGGATATCCATGCAAAAAAAACCCCAGCGCACTCGTTATAACCTTCTTCGGGTTGCCTATCAGAAATCAAGTGGAATTAAAGACAAGCTGACATCACAAGAAATTAATATGATAGATGAAAATGGCCGCCATCTCCATCAACGTTGTTTTCCCAAGTTGTTTATGCTGAAAGCATTAGATTCGATCAGTGTTAAAAAGGGCATGAACGAACAAGGGTTATATTGGGGGGAATTTAAGGATTATACATATGTATATACATGTAATGGAAAATTACAAATTGATATTTTGTAAAATATCCAGAGTTGCTATTTAGATGAGCAATAGTTTGTTTTTAATAAAATGCATGGACATTCATGCATGTAGAATAATCTGTTTAGGCATGAGCATTAGCGGCTTCTATAGATATGGTTTTTCGATTTAGTTTTAGCTCCCCCTGGGCATTTGACCTCTCTTTCGAAAAACGGTTTGCTATTTCAAAAATGATGCTATATAAAAATGTCGCGGCATAAATTCAATATAGTATTTGTAAAAGTGAGTGAGATTATAGGGTCCACTTCACTGCCAGTCTGTCTTCCCCGAAGGTCGTAGCGAAGGCGACATTTTCCATATAGGAAGTGATGTCGTTGGAAGGAGGCTAGGTCATCTTTCACCCGAATATCATCACCATTGGTCAACGCTATTCACTCGAAATAAATCTGTGAACATTGACTTTGCCATGAGCTTGTTGAGCGTTGAAAAAGTGTTTCCTACGAGGCCGTGACACTTTTCTCAATTTATTTTTCAAATTCGTTTTGGACATTGTCAAAAGCGTCCAAATGCCAATTTCGAATGTGCCACTCAATGCGCTATCCCGTCGAGTCTGTTCAATTTTTAATATCAAAAAGTTGGAAAAACCGCTATGACAACGTGCATGCAGGCTGATTGACTGACGAATACAGTGGATTCACTCAGCGGTCTGCAACTATAAAGGATATTCTCCAGTTGTCCATTGAACATTTAAGGATATTTATTAAGTGTATAGTTTAGGTCAAGGTTGCGCGAAATATTATTACGAAAATAAGTTTTAAGAGTATACTGGTACCCCATTCACATGCAGTACATGTATTGTTTGTTTTATTTGTTTAAAAAGGGTGTTAAGTGCTGCATGTTTTATAAAAAATCGTTCGCATCCTTTGACAATTTCCGTTTTACGGAAAATGATTTTTCTAGATTTTAATTTGTTACCATCAAACTGCATACTTTTTCGTTTTTGAGTTCTGACATTAGAGGGATTGAGCACGCCTCCCTTAATGCCCTGATTTACCTTAACGAGAACGCATTGGAAAAACATGCAGTGCTGTCAATATGGTTAGCATTAAGGGAGCATTAAGGTAGGCGTGCTCAATCCCTCTAATATTATCCTCCTCTCGACCTATAGTATAGTTATTGCATGCGATTCTGTTTGTAGTTATTTATTTTTTCTATCTTAGCATCGTTGAATTGCAAAATTGAAGCAAAGCATTTTATTTGCTGAATAATGTGATGGGCTTTGGAGAACATTACTGGAATTGTTTCGTTTATATGGCGAATATGTCGTCGTTGGGAGAGGGTGTGTGGGTGGTTAAAATAAACAGGGCTTAATCCCCATCCATACTGCTGTCCAATTATTTGATGGCAGGCTTTCGGGGTGATTTAAGGGGCGATCCAGCGGTGGTGGATCGAGGAAATATGGAAGACCTCGGAATTAATCAGCCATATAAAGATGAAATGCAGAGGACATTAAGCTTTCCAAATGCACTTTCACATAATATAAAATGGACACAGAGACTGAGGAGCGGGCAAAAATACATACTCGCTCCAGTTATATGCAGCGCATTAAGCTTTTAATCAATACCATTTCATTAATATCATTAAGCTCGCCGAATAACACTATATTTTTGACCCGACATTATCTTCAGTGGTTAAAGGTCAAGTCGTTGCGTGCACCACTCGGAGCTTTCATTTCACGAGACAATAAAAAGGTCAATTATTGGAAGAACTAAATGACGAAACTTCCGCTTTTGGGCGCCTCTCTGCAATGGGCACTTTCATGTCACTCGGGAAATCCTTCTTGTCCTATATATATATATATAGCTCTCGAGTCATGCATTCAAAAATGTTTAACGGTTTGCGCAATATTTGAGTAGGAATAAAATATAAACTGAAGAGGTACGGAAGTAGAGTGCTTGAAAGTGAACAGAAGTCTGCACTTATAATTACCTACTGTATATAAGGTAAACAATTGTAAGAGCTGTTATATTTTCATTAATACTCTAATAGCTAATCGAAAAGTCGCCATTGAATTCTTCTAAAATGTAGGTTCATCGTCAAGAAACTTTCTGAATCATCAGTATATAACAATTAAAGCCTGGCATTTAAACAAACGCAATTTGCAACGTATAAAGTATATAAAATAATGCAGCTCGTCAAAGCTAAATTCAACAAATAGTACAATACGAATTTTAATCACACACATGCATTCAGTTCGAGTACTCATAAAACTGTATACACATATGGTTTTGAAAAATGTGAGATGAACTTATTTGCATGAGATTGTTAATGTTTGTAGAGTGACGAATGAATTCTGTGAGCGCCCATCCGTGAGAGGTCCTGGGCTATTAAAGGCATCCGGAAGAACAATTGCTTTTAATACGTTTTCCAACAATAATGGCACCGTTTTTGATATTGAGGATGACAGTTGGGAGTCCCGACGATCTGATAAACTATCCGGGACTTTAATTTTTTTTTTCTGCTTTCGTCGATGCTTTTCTCTTTATAGTTTTAGTAATAGCGATGGCATATATAGAGACCTTTCCGCCTAGCTTCTCTTTTTCTTCTCAACTTTTCATTATAGTTGTTAACCAGACGTGAAATACGTGCAGTTTTACAAGGGCGCATTTAATGTCGCTTTCGGTATCGAGTGAAAAATGTTGAAATTGAATTCGACCACTTGGTCATTTTCCGGCCACGCTGCCGTGTCCTAGTGGTCAATCGCCGTCACTCGCTGAGCCATCTTTTATTGGAAAAAAGGGATTTTAAAGGCTGGCCTTAATATATAGCTGCAGGCGGCTTTGTCATTTTCATCCCATTTTTTTGCAGTTGCAATGCGTGTGGGGGGAAACACATCCAATGGAAGGGGGCTCGGGGGGGTCAACTTAAGCTTCCTTCTTCCGGAATATATAGGGGACGCCACTCACGCTGCCGCAGCCGAGGATAGATTTCAATAGCTTATATTCGGGCGACAGGCAATTATGTTAGGCAAAGTCTCCTAAATCCCTCGTACAAATTGTTTTCCTATCTAAGAGTCAGGGCTATTCTCCTCTCTTCCATTCCCCGTTTTATTAGGCCGCAACCGCACTGGTCACCGTTGCGACCATCTCCATTAGGATCAGCGCAAGAATGTCCCGCACTTCTCGCGCACAAAATAACGCAGAGTGCGAGGATTTAGGGCCTTAAGGGAGCCTTCATCCAGGAACGGAATTATTTCATTTTATGTACATCGATGTCATTGGCGCTAGGCTTACCGACAACCTCGAGTTATGGGGAAAGTGGAAAATGCCAAACCACCACCACGCATGCCCAAAGGCTGCCCCATCTAGCGGATGCGGCGAACACCTCGCAAGAAATGCACTTGCATCCTTTCTGAAGAACTAAATAGGCTATTTATTTACTATACATTTACACATTAGACTGGATTGAGGTGGAAATAAATTAATTCGGCGTAAACGCGACTATATAATATAAGGTTGTTAAAATTTTCAATTGGCCTAGCCTCACTCTCGCGAAATATCCTTTTTATCCCCACGGGAGTACTTTGTACATTGGCAGCCCCTGTGTGCTGCGAAGCTTCCAGTGATTGCCGCCTATTAGGGGCAGCCGGTGTTTCCCAGTCTATAGATATCGAGTTGTTGCTGCCTATGTTTTTATTCGCACGTGTATAAATAGACGTTTGTTTTCGTACGTGCTTGGACATAATAATCCATTTTTATTTACATTTTTTGAGTCGGTGGTAAGTCCATTGTAACTGGGAATAATTCACGGGATGAAGCTTGTCCAGCCTCGGCCATCCATTCAGACGGAGATCCTCGGCTTTAAAAAGGTCGCCTAAAATGTACTATTCCTCTTTAGTTGTGGTGTTACGTCGACAGCCGAGTGATAAATAGCTGCTCTTGCTCCTATGTATTTAGGGGTGATTTCGATGAAAACTGCAAAAAGCTATTTTTTATACCTAGCTGTCTTTTCATATTATGCTCGCCAGCACAAAATTGTTTTCGTTGGCTTTATAAATGACAGTTCACTTATACACGAAGCGAGCGAGCTGTCATCATCACGTTTGGGCTTTTAACGAGGGAATATAATAATAAAAGCCGAGTTAGACGGAGGCGAGAGAGCGAAATTTCATTAAATTTAGTCTTTCTGCCTCCATAAACCTAATAGAAAACTATCAACGAAAAAAAAAAAAAAAAGATTGAATCCAAAAATACTGTACACGCGTCTGCAGGCGGTCACTGCTTTATAGAGTAAAAGCAACATTGATACCGACATAATCTGGACTCTTTTGTGAGTGATAAACTATTTCGAGGAAGTTTTTAAAGTAGTTTGGGTTTAACTACATGTATATATACAATTGTACATCATTCTTGCTAAAAAAAAGGTGCTTGCAGTGGAATTTAAATTATATAAGCTGAGCTGTTGATATTTTTTCTAAGGAGCTGATTTTTTACAATTATAACGATTGTTTTTAAGAATACATGTTTTTTTAAAACGTTTAAAGTGACTAAACCTATACTCCCAAATTGATAAAATATCCACGCAGCTAGACTCGTGGCATTTTTGAAGTAAACATTTAGGTTGAAATGGTTGTAATGCATTGCCGTTAAACTTATTTCCTGTTCTCGAGCCGAGTGTGGTTTAATGCATTGGAATTTCGAGCGTTAATTTCTAGCGGTGTCCCGTATAAAACCTATATATATATATATATAATCATTACTGTTAAGTGGGTGGCGAGTGCGGGGTTTTCTCCGATAATGGTTGCGCAATCACTTACTTTTGATATCGAAGCATTGTGTGTTCCGAATGGTAAGAAACGCCGGCTGATGACCCGATCCAATTACTCGACTTTGAGCGAATAGTTGCTTTCCGGTCACATTCGGAACTAATTTAAAGCAATATTTTTGACGCGTCCCTCGGGGGCTCCGTACGCCTTCTCTCGCCTGGATATACAGACGCTTTTTTTCTCCCCCAGAACCTCCAACCTTATCGGCTTAAGTTCTTTTGATTAATTTGTGTTGCCTGTAGGATAAAAAGAAAATCCTTCATTTAAACTTTGTCTCGGGAGATTGTTTCCACGCCCGGGCCTCCCGCAAGACAGCGTTTATAGAAAGGGTCGAAAAATGTAGCGTCGTGTCCCATTTATACGAACGAAGGATAAAGATGCAATCGATGATGTAAGAAAACCCAAATCTCAACCAAAAAACAACGTAAGAAAGAGCTAGGCGAAAAATATTTCAAAAAGACGACCAATTTATAGAGGCACCATGCATGTACTCTATATATTGCCGGACTAAATGGGATTCCTCTACAATAAGGACTCATCATCATCTTAATCATTTTTATTAAATTATTTCAAGCATAATCGTGAACATGGATTATTTGAACGAAATGTTCATGGATTGCCCAACATATATATAGCGAGCTGCATGATGATGCTTAAGAATATTTGTGCGGATGGACAGTGAATCCTGTATAGTCGTTCTAATGATTCCCCACTCGTATAGATCCTTCTCCTTTTTATCCCATCTCTCCCGATCATTATTAATACGAATCTGTCAAAGCTTGCTGGCGTCAGGAAGTTTTCCGCTAAAAAGCTTAAAAGCTGAATTGAAGTCTGAGTAAAACGCTCCAGCGACGCCGTTTACACTCCTATATATTATAAACGTTAATATTTTATTGATTTTTAACGCGAAATCGCATTGTATATGCACCTCGCCATGCAGCCTATTTCGACGCTGTTTAAATTTGTTGAAAAGAACGAGCCATTCGTATTCGTCAAAAATAAATGGTCAATGCCATTTTTTGGCTCATAGAATAAAACCGCTCCTGTTTTTGGGTAATCCATTTCGATAAGCCGTGAAGATGGAAATAATGGAGTTATTTGAAAAAGGGATTTCGTTGATAATAATTGAAGAAATCGGAAGCGAAAGTATAAGCGGGTCATTTATCACGTAATTCCTCATTATGCCAAGCCAAGGTAATAAATCGTGTAGGTCTCGGCCTATACCTGATCATAAATGATTTTAAAGAGATCTTGTGTAGCCATTTTTGTAAATTGTGTTAGCGAGTATGAGAGAATAATGAGATAATCGTGGTTTACTGACCTTGTAGCTAACGGGATGAACTTACCTATACTGTTCTTTAGTTGGTTTTTTATATTTTTCATAATTTTCCTGATTTTTCTTTGCTGTCACTTCCTTTCTTTAAAAGGCGGCTTCCATTTCCTAATCCTAAAGAGGTTTTAACTATAGTTACAGTTGGTGTAGGTGAAGTTCCTTAATATGCCCTTTTGAGGACATAAAGGCGATATATCATGACTCCATGTTTAACGATATTTTCGGCCGTTATAAATTCTGCACATAGCCTATACTCTACAGCTTTCTTTTGAATACTGATTGTAAATCTAAAAATTACTGATATCGTATCACATCAAAAGCTTCCCATTAATTGTTTTCAGAGTTCAATTTCAGGTAAATTATGCAGGTTATATATTTCAAACGTATATATAAGCCGAAGAGTTTATGCACGAAAACCAACGTTTATGTATAATTAAATAATTTCGCAGTTTCACTTCTGCACATAAGATCTATTACTATCAGCAGCATCACTTAACTTTGTTTCCTCCTGGAAAATGATCGATTTCGTAGAACGAGCCCTCGATAGATGTATACATAATTGGATGATATTTTTAGTATTGTCTTATATCTGGCAATTCATCGTCCTCGAAATCAAAGTTTCGTTTGCTAGCGAGCTATACGTCATTTCATTAATGCAATTATACTGTACATAGGAGGAGGAGGAGGTGGTCCCGTCGCTTCGTATTAATGCCAATAATGCTTTAATGCCGCATTTGTCCCGATTTTGATTCTAATTTGAATAATTTTAATTTCGTTCGACTGTTACCGCGTATCGATTGCCTCCGAATTGTTCATTTTTAATTATGCCGAGGACTAGAGGAGGGAATGATCGGGGAAATTGGGTCTTAGCCGATTTGTGATAGCGATTAATGACAGCGTCGCCCCCTCCATGCATACCCTATACCAGGAAGGCGTTAAAAAGTACACAATCTGTCGCCCAAATGGACGTGCATGGATGTCGCCATTGTTGCAGCTATAAACGATCCCCGGAGAGAAGGTCCGCTAATGTCCCTTCTTAATCAAATTCGCCTTAATTACGAATACGTCGAGTTCGCCTTTTTTCCTGGGGAAATTGGCGTTGACCAGCATGCAGTAGCAGCCTGCGTGCGATGGATTGGACACGTGACAGTGGGGTGCGGGGGAAATGAGGATTTAGGGGGGAAGGGGGTGACATCCGGAGGAAGTGTGCTAAAACTCCCACACCCCGGGGCTAATTTGACACGTGTAAGTCCATTGAAGTTATTATCAACGCGGTGGTTAAACGCCGGATTCCATACTATCTAGATTTGGTGCGCTCCAAGGCTCGCATCGAACACAATTTTATACTTTATTATAAAACCGGCTCTATATATACAGTAGGTCTTTGGAGGGAAAATATGAAAGATCTATTCAAAATCTCCGCGCCATCTACGATCGAGTATGCGCAACGAGGCACCCTATATAGATTCTATGCATACATGTATACAATGTAAAGGTGCCTGTACACTATACTATAGGCTACTTTTGCAGCGCAGTCAATTATAAAACTTCGCAGATTTTGTAAGGGTTATGCCGTATTCACACCTAACGGACTCGACGGAGAACTTACCTCTGACGTCACAGCCACGTCATAATTGTCATACC
>JAQGCC010005778.1:0-11070 GCA_034698905.1 Xestoiulus laeticollis
TAAAAATGATATTCAAATTTAATTGAAATTTATTTAACATAAAACATAAAAAATTTGGGATGATTTCGTTTTTTTTTACTGTAGTTATTCAATAGGAAAACTTGTGTGCATTTCGTCCGCTTGCCTAGCCAATGCGTTTTAAGCTTCGGCCACCAGGATCGCACATGCATCTGAGCATGCGCAGTTTCTAATGGAAAACTCCTCCATTGATTTTGAATGATGACGGCCATTTTGTGAAGAGTGGAAAAATCCCAAAAATATAATGTAGGGTTAAAAGTGCAAACCAAATGCGTCATTAATTAGCTAATTAATGCCTTTTTCGATTGCAATTATTTCCCTTTTCGCACTAACTCGCTATAAAAACATCTCGGCGAAATGCAAAAGGCTAATTTTAAACCCTCTCCATATATATATAAATACGGCGGAGGTTATTGAATTACTAACCACCCCTTTTTTTTCAACATTTTACCAACCCCCCCCCCCCCCCCCCTAATCGAAATATGGAGGCCATATGCGGGGTGTTAAGTTCGAGTATGAATGCCTGCAGGAGGACTACCCGGCGTTTATTAGAGACGCAGGTAGTTGGTCATACGTGTATCTGTATCTGTGTTGAAACTCTAGGTTTTGTTTTAAAGATTAGGGATTTTAAAAACTGGAAAAGTCAGGGAATTTCATTTGGATTTCAGAGCGTTCCACAGGGGGCCTATAAACCCCCGGCGTTTATTAGAATACTGTAATTTCTATACTAGTATAGGGCATATAATTAGTTTAATAAACTACTTGGTACGGAGGACATTTACGGAAATTTTTTCTATCTAGTATTAGGGGTTACAAATTTCTCCACCAGTGGCGCTATGTTCATGCGCATGTGCACTATTCTCATGGAAAAGTTTAATAAACTACTTGGTATTGTAAACTCATGACACACCTTGTATCGATTTTCGGCCACCAGAGGGCGGTGTATGTAGATTTTGTGTTAGCTTTGGCCAGCGCCATCTGTCGGAAGAAAAATCGTCCGCTTCAAGGTCATTTACTCCTTTTTTTGTGATTTGTGGTTAATTTTGAAATTAACGAAGGTTAAAGCTGCTACATATTTAAGTTTATTTTTTGAAAAATGTCGACTATTTTTTGATATAAAAATGCAGTTTTTCCCACGGTTTTCTTTCATTTTAGGCCGCTTTTGATTACGAGTTCATTTTTTGTTTGATAATTTTTTTTAATAAGCTTTAATTTGTTTTTATTGTTGCAAACTTTTCTTTAAATTATCCTTAATTAGCTGAGTTTGCAGTAAGCAAGCACCTGGAAAACTTAACAAACACACAATTGGCTAATCTTATCCCGGATGAGGCCGAACGAAACGGGTTTTATAGTCCATGTAATGCTGAAATAATGTTTAATTGGGACTTTGGAATAGAACGTATTCGCGAAATTATATCATCATCGATTAAATTATTACGCCATAATATCATTATCGTGTACGTATCGACTGTTGTTTGCATCAGCGTTGCAAAGAAGCAATGATATGAAAACTGATTTCTTGAGACTTTTGGGAGGGACACCCTGTATAACGTCGTTTCGGACCAAATGCTGTACTCGTTGAAGTGACACCCTGTAGAATGGGGTTCCTGACTTGAGAAAACCTGTAGAAAGAGGATTGTGACTGAGACACCCTGTATACCATTGTCTCTGGGTCACCCTGTATTGTTTTGTTTTTGAACAAATGCTTTATACACATATAAGAGACACCCTGTATAGCATTTTTTTTTTTTTTTGTCAAATGCTTTGATTGGCCACAAGTTTGGAGCACCCTGTATAATTTTGTTTCTTGGCGCATGCTTTGTTTGAACACGTTTGCGAGACACCCTGTATGACGTTGTTTCATAGCATATGGTGTGTTTCAACATGAGTTTGAGGCACCCTGTATAGCATTGTTTCAACGCGATTGTGAAGCACCTTGTATTGCATTGTTTATGAGCAAATGCGCTTTTGTTTCGACAGAAGTATGGCGACACCCTGTATATCTTTTGTTTTAACACGGTTTGTGATGCACCCTGTAAAGCATTGTTTCAAAACGATTGTGATGCACCCTGTATAGCATTGTTTCTTAGCATATATATGGTTAGTTACAACATGAGTTTGAGTCACCCTGTATAGCATTGTTTCTTAATAGCAAATGGCTTTTGTTTCTATAGAAGTTTGGAGACACCCTGTACATGTACAGGGTGTCTCAAAACTGGTTTTTTACAAAATTCTTTATTTATGAATTATTCCGTGAGAATCTTGAGTTCAATTAGAGATTAGCCTCACACCTTTTTTTTTTTTTTTTTTTTTTTTTTTTTTTTTAAACCTGCGTAAATTCCAAACCTTTGTTTTAATGGGACCAACACGTGCATGCTTAAAGTGCCCTCGTTTCCTTAATTTCTATCAAACGATTCCGTTTTCGTTTTTTTTTTTTAAATCCAGCCTTAGAGCGAAGAAGTATTGTTTTAAACGATGTATTTTTTTTAATCCACGATTTAGATCAATTGATATTCCATCAATTTTAAGCCCAAACCTTTTCAGCAAATGTTTTATTTTTTGTCATTCCGACCTTTCTGATTCACCGGGTTTTTTTTTCCGACAGAAAAACCCTCGGGCTTTTAGAGTTAAACCTGCCTAAAAGCAGCCTGCCTAAAAGCAACCTGCTTAAAAGAATATGCCTATTCTAAAAGTATAGCTAGCATAATGAAGATACCATCTTCATTGCTTGATGGTTTTGATACTACAACCTCCTCTCCCCTACAAGTTTTCAATTTTTATTATTACCTACTCGCGCATGCGCTGTTTTTGTAACTCGGACCTTGTCCATTCGCAATTTTCGATTACATAAGTTGGACGCTACATTACACTTGGAAGGGAAAATCCCACGTTTGTATTTGGGACTGGGATTTGGGGTGTATACCATATGGGATATTGAAAAAAAGATGAACATTGGGAAAAAGTATACGTGTTATTATTTGTCCCGCCCAAATAAAGGCCCATGGGGCTTCTATTTTCAAGCCGCAACCCAAATTTAGGCCTAAATTTTCTCAATATCTACTTTTTCTTTGTCCTCAGTCTACACATTTGATCCCCCCTTTTTTTTTTTTTTTTTTCACCCGTGGGTGTTATATTAAACCTGTAGGTTCACCCCTGGGAGTGTCGGTTTGAGGGTGAGTTAAGTTCCTTCCGCCTTTTCGCTCCTCTTTAATCCCATCTTCCCTTTTTGAGTGACCACTGTCCACTCCTTTTCTTCCACCACAATGAGGAAGAGCACAAAAGAAAACGGGATTTTTCGACCATTTTTAGTTTTTCTCGTTTTTATATCAAATCTTTTAAGTCTTTTGAGAATGAACCTTCGCGCTTCAATGCCTGGTTGGGATTCACGTCAAGCTATCTAGTTAGGATCAACCTCAGATCTAACCTCCTTGGAATCACACGTCCCTACATGGATAGAATGAGGCCGTTACCCGTTTGGGATCACGTGCTCAACTAGCCTATGCACGCGCTATCTAGTTAGGAGCACGTGTTCGTACCTGTTTAGGAATCACGTGCTCAATCACTTGTTCGCTACTCGGTTAGGATTAGGCTACGTTTTTTCTATCTATAGTTAGGATCGTATTGGGATAACGTGTATACAGCTGTGCCTATATACAGCTAACATGGTTAGGACAGGTCTGTTGCATAGTTAGGATCTCGCTCTACTATCTACAATGTACATGTAGTTAGGATCGTGTGTCGCTACATGGTTAGGACGTAATGGTTGCTCATTCCTTAAATGGATAGGATCAAGTGCTGGTTGCTCATTCCTTAAATGGTTAGGATCAAGTGCTGGTTTCTCATTCGTTAAATGGTTAGGATCAAGTGATGGTTACTCATTCGTTAAATGGTGAAGATCACGTGCTGGTTACTTATTCGTTAAATGGTTAGGATCAAGTGCTGGGTGCTCATTCGTTAAATGGTTAGGATTAAGGGCTGGTTACTCATTCGTTAAATGGTTAGGATCAAGTCTGTATACTCAGCTATATGTCACTATTAACTGGTTAGGATCACGTATTCTCTACCTAGTTGGGATTATAAATTACGTTTCATTTTATTTAAAAACAAAGTGTTTTCAACATTGGTTAATGCACGTAAACGATAGTAAAACCCTAACCATGCAAACAATGCCAAAATGACAATTTTGAATTCATCTAACTTGGTATAGCGAATGCCAGGTAGGCTCAACCTGGTTAGGATCGCCCGTCACGCGCATGCTCTTAATCACGTGCCGAAAATGAAAGCGGCACGCGCCGGGAGGAGAAAAAAAAAAAAAAAGAACGCGAGCGCGCGTCACCATGGCAACCGTGGAACGCGGCGTTCCACGATACTTTCGAGCAAAATGGCCGCCTCCATTGTATTTATTTTATATAGTTTATAAGTGAAAAAAGTGCAAAAAAAAACCGTTATTTATTGTCCAAAAATACGTGAAATGGTTTGGTTTGAACGTGCATGAAGTTGAACGAGAGGTAAGAAGTCGTTCTTCATCCATTTATAGCGAGAGCCGTGTCGAAATGTAAGGGAAAAAAAAAAAACGGGCCTAGTTTATGGCCAGAAATATATACGAGGGCAGCGCATAATGGGTATTAAGCCAAATCCCAGTGAATCATTTCTATAAATAAAAATATTTCTTAGTAAAGAGAGAGGGAGATGGAGATGAAGATCATGAAGATGATGAAGGAGAAGGAATCGTAAATGCAACCAGCGAAAAATGCTAAACCATGCAACAGGCGAAAGAAGAAAAAAAAGAAAGAAGGTAGCCATCTTGAAACATAGAAATTGAGCAGATTTAAGCTAAAAATAGATCCCCCCAAAAAAACGCACATCTTTAATTTCGACGAATATATTTTCGCTTTTAGGGTCGACGCCATCACAACTACGAGATTATATATACTTGTATTGACCGAGGAACTGAGATATAAAAAAAGTTTAAGGTTTTACAATAGGACTACATGTATAAGTGAGTGATGACCCAAAACTAGTATACCCAAAATAAGTATTATATAAGATCAAGGCTCCCTAAAATACAGAAAATCGATACAATTAAATACAGTTGGCTCTCGATATAACGAACGCCGATGCAATGATACGTTTATTATACCCAAACTAGTACCCAAAATAAGTATTAAATAAGATCAAGGCTCCCTAAAATACAGAAAATCAATACAATTAAATACAGTTGGCTCTCGATATAACGAACGCCGATGAAATGATACGTTTATTATACCCAAACTAGTACCTAAAATATTATATAAGATCATAGCTCCCTAAAATCCAGAAAATCAATATTAATAAGTAAATTTGCTCTCGATATAACGAACGCTGATGAAATGATACGTTTATTATACCGAGAGGTGTTTTTACACCGAGAGGCTAATACTTAAAAGGTATATAGGCATTTTGGTGGGGAACATCCATTATGTACGTTATAGCGAGCGGTTCGTTATAACGATGGGCTAATACGTGGAAGATATATGCAATTTGATGCTCTGTTCGTTATATCGAGATACAATGGGATGTTTTTAGTCTCTGACTCCTAATAAAACATCCAATTTCCGTTCGTTATAAACAGTCGTTTAGTATAGTGTGGGCTAGCAAAGGGACAGGCCGGGACCGTTCATTATATCGAGCGGAGGCTAATATTTGAAAGGTACAGGTATTTTGGTGGGGGCCATCCATTATGCACATTATAGCGAGCGGTTCGTTATAACGAGGGGCTAATACGTGGAAGATATATGCAATTTGATGCTCTGTTCGTTATATCGAGATACTATCAGTATAACGTTACCTTGCTAAGGGTACTCTAAAGGTATGGGTTCTTTTGAGGATTGAGGTGTCCCTAATAACCGGAATGTGCTTAGGTCATAGGTCACCTCCCTCAAATCTCACCCACTCCTTGACCACTGTCCATTTCGGTTGATTTATGAGATTGTGCCAATGGTTTCGAAGAATAGTGATTAAATTGGGTCATAATTATAGGCTTTTTTTTATCGGTTCTTCGAATTTAAGAGGGTTTGACCCCCACAAAGTGACCTTTTTTAAGTGGAGGAAAACAATGAGGCTCCACAAACCAATAAGAGCTCGTAATTGGGTCTTAAAATTCGCCATCTTTTTTTTAATTACTTTCAATTTGGATGATGGTTTTTTCTGCTTTTTTTTTTTTCACTTTTCTGTGGTTTTAAAACACTTTTAAAATGTCGTTTTTACCCTTTTTTTTTTTTTTTTTAATTTTTTTTGCTGCGATTTTTTTAATAGCTTGCTTTTTATATTTTTGTTAAGGCGCTTTTGCCTCAGGATGTCATCAATAAGGGACAACCAGAAATAGATGGAAAGTTTTTCTTAGATACAGTGAAACCTGTCAGATTGAACACCTTTATAACGTGAACAGTACCTCCCTAACTTGAACACTTTTGGCTGGTCCCCGGACAGCTTCCATAGAAATAACATTAAGACAGACCTCGATACAATGAACACCTGCATATACTTTGTGCACTTGTTTGCTTCATATTAATACAGTGGAACCTGTCATATTGAACACCTTTATAAAGTGAACACCTCTCTAAACACGTATACTTTTGGCTGGTCCCGGACAGCTTCCATAGAAATAACATTAGGACAGACCTCGATACAATGAACACCTCTTTACTTTGTACATTGAACACTTTTTTAGTCTCCAGGATGGCTCTAACTAGCTCTCTACATAATACACTTGACCCCCTAGACTCTAGGGGCAAGAGGGCGCTCTACACCAATCAGGGGAAATTCCCTTATTTAGTCTGTAGTTATTTTGGGTATACTGGTAGCCAATTGCAAATCATAGTACAACATGTGTACATGTACATACATGTATCGAGCAATATGAGCGAACGAATCTACACGAAATTGACATTGGATAAAATATAATATTTGCATTTAATAAATTATGACAAAAATAATAAGAAAAGGCTATTTTTTTCCCCAAATCATTGGTTCAATGTACGTGTACAATTGCCCACACCTAACCTGACCTATCGTAACCTCTTATAAATTGACCAAATTGGTTGCTAAATCTAGATTTCTTTAAAAAAAACCTTAAAATAATGATTTATGTACTTGTAAATGCCCTAAAAAGGATTGTGTGCATAATGTTATACATGTCTATTCAATTGTTTACATGTACAATAACATAGTTCATTGGATAGTATTTCCATAGCAAACCTCCATACAATGAACACCTGTCTAATGTGAACACTTTTGCCTGGTCCCCATGGGCGTTCAATGTAGACAGGTTTCACTACATAATATTTCACGATTTATGAATAGTTTTTCAAAAACATTTCTTAAAATTATTATAACAGAACTGCTTTTATTTCTAGTCCACACCAAGGAAACATTTTTGTGAAACTTGTTTCATGAAATGTTTCAATGATGTTGCATTGATTTGGACACCTTGTTTCAAGAAACATGCTGTACCAGATAGATAACGAAACGTTTTACGTGCAACATTTTTGTCATGAAATGTTTCGAGTTTCGTGTTTCATAAAATAAACATTTCTTAAGAGTTTCAACATGTCATCTGGAATTTTAATATTTTAATTTAATATTTGACAAACATTTTTTAGAATTTATATTTTAGGCAGGTCTGAAATTGTCTTATTTTAATTCAATATTTTAGACAAACATTTTACTAGAAATCCCGTATTTTTTATTCTGTATCTTTAACTTTTTAGTCTTATGCCTAGTCCACATCAAGGAAACAATTTCATGAAACACGAAACTCGAAACATTTCATGACAAAAATGTTGCACATGAAATGTTTCAATACTTATCTGGTGCAGCATGTTTAGGGAAACAAGGTGTCCAAACCAATGCAACATTATTGAAACATTTCATGAAACAAGTTTCATGTTTCATGGAGATGTTTCTTTGGTGTGGATTAGGCATTACAAAACTGCTACAAGTATTAAAAGTAAACATTTTCCTGTTTTTAAAAAAAACATTTAATATTTTACTTTTTTTTAATTTTTTATAAATCTGTTTATGATAAACATTTAAGAATTTCAATATGTCATCTGAAATTTGATTGACAAACATTTTTTAGAATTTATGTCTTAGGCAGGTCTCAAATTGTCTCATTTTAGGCAAACATTTCTGTACAATCTTCGCTTGAGTGAAACATTTTCCAAATTTCACATTATAATTCAATATTTTAGACAAACATTTTTAAAGCTGGTTTCTAGCTATAGGCCTACAAACATTTCATAGTCGTTTTTATGCCTAGTCACATCAAGGAAACAATTTCATGAAACATGAAACTCGAAACATTTCATGACGAAAATGTTGCACTTAAAATGTTTCAATACCTATCTGGTGCAACATGTTTTGTGAAACAAGGTGTCCAAACCATTGAAACAGTTTAATGTTTTATGAAAATGTTTCCTTAATGTGGATTAGGCATAATTTTCAAGTGAAACATTATTATTCATTATTTTTAGCCAAACATTTCTTCTGACTATTTAGACAACAAAGTTTGGACAAATATTTGTATATTTCAACTGAAATTTTCCTGTATTTAGGCAAACATTTACAAAATTAACCATCCTTTATTTAATATCTTATGCCTAGTCCTCATCAAGTAAACAAGTTCATGAAACATTTCATGAAACATGAAACATTTCATGAAACATGAAACTTGAAACATTTCATGACATTTTGTTGAGCATACAATGTTTCTATGCCTACCTGATGCAGCATGTTTCGTGAAACAAGATGTCCAAACCATTGAAACATTTCTTGAAACAGCTTCATGTTTTACGAAAATGTTTCTTCCTTGGTGTGGACTAAGCTAAAGTTTCAAATGAAACATTGTTATTCATTATTTTTAGCCAAACATTTCTTCTGACTATTTAGACAACAAAGTTTGCACAAATATTTCTATACATTATTCCATATGAAATTTTGCTGTATTTAGGCAAACATTTACAAAATGAACCATCCTTTATTTAATTAATATCTTATGCCTAGTCCTCATCAAGGAAACAATTTCATGAAACATAATAAAGTTTCATGCTTCATGAAAATGTTGCACATTTTTTTTATATATTTTCATGTGAAATTTTCCATGTTTTTAAGCAAAAAAAACATTTCTCAGTGTCGATGAAACATTTTTACACTATTTTGACAAACATCTTCTTATATATTCTCTAATATTTATAATTTTATTAATTCGATATTTTATAATCAAAATTTTGCTAATTTGTGTCTGCATTTAGACAAGCATTTCAGCCATAATTTTCATCGCGAGTCTTCAGTTTTGGCGCATGCGCATTACGTTTTTATCGACTAATTTTGTCTAAGGTTTGAAAAATATAAACAAAAGCGAAAGCGAGGAAACAAAAGGGGTAAATGGACGAAAAGGGGTAAAAAGGAGGGGGAAAAGAAGAAGGGATTAACCCCCCCCCTTTTCGTATGCAAATGAGGCAGCGTATTAATATTAATTCACCAAAAGAGAGACCGTGTTATAAAACACAGAAGCCCCCCTTCTTTTGTCTTTACCCCTTTCCCCCCTCCCCCTCCACCCTCTTCTACAAGCAGGTGCATTGTGGGTAAACTAATCACCGAATTATTAAGAGGGGTGAATAAAAGGGAGGGTGGGAGATATTGCCTTGGAGCAGACAACTGGTCAAATGAAGAGATTTTATGCCGGTTAGGATTTCGGAAAAATGGACGATTTGATAATGTACATGTGGTTGGGATTTGGAGGAGTCAGGTCATGGTGTTTTATGCCGGTTGGGAACTTGGGATTACATATGGTTAGGATGTTGGACGTTGGAATGCCTTGTTTGTTGGTTGGGATTGAAGATTGCATTGAAGAGATGTTAGGATGTGTTTATAGCGGTTGGGATTTGAGAAAAAGAATTTTGTCGGTTTAGGATTTAACGTAGACATCATAATGTTATATTTTATGCTGGGATATTGTATATGGGTTGGGATTAGGGAAGTTGATGGCCAACATGAGATTTATGTCGGTTAGGATTAGATAAATAGATAATTCCATGTTGTGATTGGGAATAGCACGAGCTTATTATAAATTGATGAAAAATTGTCTAAAGTTCTTTGAGGAAAATAAGAAAATCAATTTTTCATATTCAACAACCATTTCCGTTTCCGTAAATTAATCGTTACTTGCGAACTTCCTGTTTGAAGAACGTGTAATCGAATGTTAATTTGTTTGCACGAGGAAATAAATTCACGCTACGCCCACCAGGGGGCAAAACGAGTGCCGTGACAAAAAGCACATTTAGCACATTTACGAAAACGTTTGAAAAAAAAAAGCGTGAAATTAAACGCATTTAACACCCGCATGGAGAAAAAAAAAAAAAAAATATTAAAAAAAACAGGTCTTTGAGGGTCCTTAAAAAAATCAACCTTAAGTCTTGAAATAGGCTTGAAATTATCATATTTCAATACATAAAGAACGATAATACAGCTACTTAAGGCTGAACTAAACACCCCCTTTTCCTATTGGGTAAATTTCTTGACGAGCCCAGCGCATTTTCTAATTAAAATTCTGTGAAATTAAAAATTGGTATAAATACTGCGTTCGTACATCTAGGGCACAGAGAGCATGTTTTTTTTATGAAAATGGTCCTTAAATTTTAAATTTAATAAATTAGAATGAATTTTAAATGGGGGATGTCACGTGGCTAAGTCTATGATGCCACCTGGTGTCAGCTACAGGAGTTTTTCGGAATTTGAATTTCGCTACGAGATGAGCAAATTAATTCTAGCAGTTAAGAGGTGTGTATATTTTAATTTTAAAAGCATGAATTATTTATCCAGCTAAGGGCACACTTATATTAACCAATCTTTAATATTAACTTAATCGATATATTTTCGATAGCGATTATAAATTGCAGGTAGCTGACACCAGGTGGCAGCCAAGAAAATGCAAAACTAGAGAGCCTGAATGACCTTTTGATTAGAGAGGAGACAACAGGCTTTTATGGGCGGGGCTAAGTAGAGTGGCGGCCA
>JAQGCC010005779.1:0-11069 GCA_034698905.1 Xestoiulus laeticollis
CTGGGCGGATAAAATGCTGGCGCACATTTTAGCACATGGGTTTGGCACATGGCAATACTCTTTTGTGCAAAAAAATTCAAAAAAACGCCTGCTGCTGAGATGCACGTGAATTTTTATGACGTATAGGTGGCGGACAGGCGGAAAAGTTGAAAATTTTTCAACTTTGTCCGCCGTGCGCCAGAGAGAGACAGGCGCACTGCGCAATCGGAAGTGCTCAGTCGCCAAAATGCACTGCGCATGCGTGGAGCTTTCCGCCTCCGCCAGGCGGATAAAATCCGCCTAGATGTGAATTGGCATAACAGTTTCCAAAATAAAGCAAAAAAAATAATTTAAAAAAAGGCTTATTCAGGTCTGCAACCCTCTTAATTTTCATAAAGCTGATTTCTCCAAACTTTTTTTAAAGTTTTTATTAGAAGTAAGTTTATCATTAATTGCCGATTAGGTCTCAGACCATTGCCCTTTTTTCGCAACTGCGTTTTATAATTGCTTTTATAACGTCTCGAACCCAAAAACAGATTGAATATTAAAGGTAGCCCGTTAACAAATCTGACTAAAAATAATCATATTTCATTAGATTTTCAAAATTGGTTCAATCAGCTGCTTTGTTACAAACCGTTATGTGGGTCTTCACACTGCCTAACCACATTGTTATACTTTAACATTTTTTACCTGCGCATTTGGTCCATGCTTTTGTGGCATTGTTCATACTTTTGAATCGTGGCATTTTTTTGTTACTAATTCGGCATGCTCAGAATGGCTCGTAATCTAACTAAAATTTTGAATTTTTGGCCCAAAAATTACAATCCTCTCGTTTCCAATCTCGTGCTAATATTCCTCATTTCCTCTTTTCCACCCCTCCCCTTTTCCCAGGGCAGCAAAATTAAGCCTGGACCCAAGGACAAAGTACTGCTGCGCCGGAAATCTGGTCTCCCCCACGACTCGTACACCATGAAAGCCCTGACAGACCACAAGCGTGCGGACGAATTCCTAACCACCTCTCCAGAGACCAGTTAGTGGCAGAGGACAGACACCTTTGCTCGGCATGGGGGCCTCATCGTGCGGCGGCAGCAGGGGGATGCGGCTGGAGCTGGCCAACGTGCTGAGAGCGTGGAGCAGCGACGCATTTCCAGGCACGAGGGGGAACGGCTTGAATAAAAACAGGTGATAACGGAACGTATGTATAGGACTTGCGATACATAGATAAAAAAAAATATAACGGTAGTAATTCTTTGAGGTGCCAATGCATACGATGGCGCATTACACCACGAGCGTAGTTTGCTCCTCGTGAATAGTGCTCTATTTCGATACCTGAGCCAGGTGAGCGATGTCGTTAACGCGTCGGTGAACGAACTTGCATTTTGGGAGAGCTGTGCCGAGGAAGCGGAGTGTAGCTCGGCGAAGGGAGTCTCTCTGCGGCCACCTTGCGCTAAGGGAACTCTCCGGTATTTTTGCAGGGGATTTTCAGCCATCCAAATCTCAGTTTCTGGGTCATGTATTAAATAGCGCTGCTTCAGGGGGGATAGCCAAAACAATATATGAAAGATCCATTCCTCACCATAGTTACTCTTCAATTTCACGTTGCTCAGTCGTAGGATAGTATCGTCGTTGAATAAATGCCCTACTTTATGCGTCTCGAGATTCCCCGGAACAGTTAAAAATGCGAGACTGAGATTAGAGAAATGTGTAGCTTGTATTTTGAATTGATTTTTTTTCCTGGAGATTATCTCCAAATAGTAAGAATGCAGTTTCGACTCTGCCACATCACTCGGCTTTTTTGTTTAGAACGCTCTTCTGCAGTTCCTCCCCCCCCCCCCTCCCCCATCCTCCAAAAAAAATATGTTGCTTACGTGAGGGTTAAGCTCAAGAAAGTCACCCATTCTTCCACTTCAGACAGATGTTGTAATATCAATGCGAAATTCCTTCTCGATGCTATTCACTGCGCAGGGCAGAAATTTAATCGAAAATAGTTAATTGTTATGGACCACGGTGATGGTGCTTGGGTTTTGTGTGCATTCTATTTTTACGGTTACTGTACGACACCAGATAACTGTTATAGGGAAGGACAGGACATGCGTATGATTTCCCCGATTATTCCGCCAGTTAGCAATTTGTTTTTTTTTTATTTTAAACAAGCACTGGTTTAAAAAAAAATATATATTGACTCTCAAAACGTGATCCATCGCGAATTGTTTTCCAATTTTCCTGCATCAACATTAGCGTTGGCTCTCTCCAGAATTCCAACTCAAAATATTAACACGGATTTTTTTGTTAAAATCTGTTGATGAGCAAGTTATCGGCATTCTCCCAACCTCTGGATCGCATTTTTTGATGGGACGCAGCTTATAGGGAAGGATTCGCTATTCTGTTGGTTATCCTGGTTTTATTTTTGGGGAAAGTAGAAAAAAAAATGGTACGCGAGTAACTATTTTTATGTAAAAGCATCATTCATCTCTCATGCAGTCTCGACATTCATTGGAAAATCTTGCAGTGTTTCACTAGTAAATGTTAAAACTATTCTCTTCCTAATCCTCTGTGTTAACTCATGTACTCTCGTGAAATGCTAGTGCGAGCGGCCTTATGCCGACTACACGTAATGGTAAAAACCAAAACATTCCCAGTCTAAATAGGTGAAAATATTTTTTAAAAGAATCCGAGCGTTTTGTTTTTATTAACCGATGTTTTGTAATAATTGAAATTTTCCCGTTTATTTGGGATTAGAAATATTTTCTGCAAATACTTTCATTTGTTAGAATGACTGCATATTCAAAATTTTTACCATTACTGTATTGAGTTAGAGCTCTAAGGCCGGAATTCATAGTCGTCGAATAAGTACTACTTGTGTACTAAAAGTATACAAATAAGTACTACATGTACTTCGACAACTATGAATTCCGGCCTAAGATCCGTACTTTAAAGGCTGCTAGGAGGATATTGATGAAACGTAGACACCTTTAGGCTGGTATAATTAACATTTGTCATTAAATGTTTTGGCAACATTTAGTTTCCCAACCTCCCCCAAATTGCTAGATTTGTAAATTTTGCTTGCATTTAATATGCTCAATCTTTTTTGCAATTATCTTGTGCCTCATTCAATTTTTGTTAGAAAACTTCTCCAAATAGTCCTGAAGAGGGAAGCAGACTTGGAAAACCGCAACACTTTAAAGAATAGTTTTTTCTTAAATAATTCGATAAATAACACAACTAGCTTTGAGAAATGCAGAAAAATTGTAAATAATGTGGAATGTTTGACTTCATAACTTCTCGCTATAATATCGGGTAGCTTTCAGGGACAGGCTTTGCTTACGGGTTTTTCAAATTGATTTTACAGGAGTTGAAAAAGGTTGAAAACGAGCTTTATATTGTCGAAAAATATCAAAAATTCCAGTGCGAAATTTTGCTAAACAAGTCAGGTTAATTTTTAGTCTCTTAGCAGCTAAGCTTACCAAATGGCAGCACGAGCTTATCAGGGATCATTTTTTCAAGGAAGTACAAAAAAAGATGCCTAGCTAATTTTTCTAAAATTTGGAGAAAGTTGAAAATTCAAACTGCAACAAGAATTTAAATATTTTTCAAATTTAGCATTTTAAACAACCGAAAGTATCGGTGTAAGCGCAATCGTTGCGTCTTGTCCGAAACACAGCTAGCCATCGTAGGCAACTATAAAAGCAAAAATATATCGTTTCAAGTACTAAAAATCCACTTGCACAATGGTTCGGGTCTTTTGCTGTTATTATTTTTTTATGGATTATGTCGAGTGATAGTGATTACAAGAGGAATGGGTCATCATCAAACTTCCACAATGCTTTGTTGCAACATTTAGTTCTCGCTCGATTCCCGCTAGTTTAGCACTTCCTTTTGTGATAATTCACTTCCGTGAATATCCGATACGAGAAGCAAACCTTATCCCTAAAGTTCAATTGCAGTTTTAAATTCGGCCTTAAAAAAAGCACGGCTCAAGCGTGCGGTGATGTTACGTGGGGCTCTTTCTAGTTAGTTTTGAATTTTTTGAAGAAGCTTGTTCGAAAATCAAGACGTTACACGTTTTACACATTCCCAAATTGCTGCTTATATTGCAATGTTGGTCACTTTTGGCACTCAAAATTTTTAAAGTTTTTTGTTTGTCATTTTGAAAAACATCCTCCATCCGGGAAATGATCTTGCATATTATGATAATAATTTGAAAGTTCGAGGCTGGTTCCTCCTGCGAAAAGCAGCAATTACGATAGGTTCTCAATTGTTTATCCGATATTTGCTGTGAATTTTATTGTTAATTAATTATACAGGCCGTAAGAATGGGAATATGGAGAATGAAAAACATTTCTAATTTTAAAAAAGGTTCACTATTTTTTTTTCCTACTGCGTTCTGTGTTTGTAATGCTGCCTAAGGATAACCCTTAATAAGTACAGTCGAAACCTGATATAACGAATTTGAGTGCACCGTGATTTCTCTTTATTTCGTTGTAATCGTTATACCGAAGTTTTACTGTCATGGCAAATCGAAATTCTGTTGTGTAATGAGAACAAATTTCGCCTAATGTTATAATATTGTTGTATATGATGTAATTATGCCGATGTAACAGAATTGGGAAGAGGTGTATGGAAGTTTTTTTTCCCCCTAAAATGCGGCATGTTGTTTCATGGGAATGTCGGTATTGGTAAAAACTTCAGCAGATATGCTTGTTTTCAAACAAATGTATTTGCAAAGTTTATTTTCACAATTATTGCATCATTATTAACTTTAAAAAAAAACTTCTAACTTTATCAATTTCTTCATTTTTTTTTAAAGTATCAGTTTATTAAACAGGAAAACCTACCTTGCAAGTTTATTATTTTTTCATATACTTGTTCGTTATAAACGGTTTCGAATGTCGTTGCTTTCTTTGTATATATTTTTGAACATTATAAAAAGTAATGAAAAAAATCTCAGCATATGTAACATTCCTATATTATTCAGAGCTTGTATTGTTTTTCCCCCTCCCTTCTCACAAATATGCACCAAGGTGCGAATAAATCCGACAGTTTGCGTACGGATTTATCACTGAAATTGTACTGGGTCTAGGATCTGCAATTGTTTTCTCCACAGTTTTCGGATATAAATACTTTCGCTCGTGAAGTGTTTTTGTTAATATTTGTTCCGTTTGCTTTTGTTTTATATGCCGAGAGATTTCATAATTATTTCTTGCTCATCGCCGCTAGCTCCCATTATCGTAACCACCGTATTTTGACAAACGGTTAATTTGTAAACGAATAAAAGCATTTTATTCTTTACGTAAACCTCGGATGAATAATGGCTTTCTAAGATAACCGAAATTAAAGTAACCCTTCTGTAGTCGCTTTCTGCCATGCTCACAATGTTAAAACTGATGAGTTAACCTATATTATAATATTAATTTAACGGGTGGGTTACTAAATTTTGTAATTCTTTGACTTATTTTTTGAAATGCCGAAACGCTGAAATTATACTTACATGGAAAATTTCATTTGTGATAAATAAACTACAGGTTAATTCATCAGGGTAAAATAGTCTGATGGCTGTGAACATTGAATAACTTAGTTTCCCCACAGAAGTGATAAACTCACGCCTCTTGATATACAATATATCGTCTTAGTAGTGCTCGAACTTGAACCATATACCTGCAATATTAGAAAATTTGTTATGGTGGAAAAGTTTAGATGTTTTTTTCCCCTACTAGCATACATTTTATTTGCTTTATTTCTTATGCTCGTATCAACTTTTATTTTTCTCATTTTTTAAAAAACAAGTAAATTATTTTCTGTAGCTTTTTGAAATTGTGGATATATGGTTTATTGTCTTGTTAGGTACATGTGTTGCCAATATCATCAAGAAACGTTTTCAAAATTTAAACCGTTTCTGTGTTAGAGAATTAGGATACTTAAAAATTGACAATAAGTTTCAGATCTAGGTATAAATGTATCCAGGTTGTTTCCTGTTATTTAGGGCATCATTTCTCAAACAGTGGTCCTATAACAGATTAATTATATAAAATAGTGTTATGTTAACGTTATTATTATTTTTGAATTAATTAAATCATTATTTTAAAATATATTGATGTGTAATCATTATAAACAACAGCTCTAGGGGGGGACCTCAGTAATTCTTTACGAGTATGGAAGGGTCTTTAATAAATTTTAAATGCTCAAAGGACTCCAAAATCTAAAATTTGAGAACCGATGATTTAGACTCATCGGAATAAAAGTGCGCTGGAGTATAGTTTTTTGTTTGATTTTTGTCATTCCTTAAAATTTGCAGAAATTGAAGTACAAATTCTTATTTGAGGAACATAACCTGGTCCGGCCCTATGCAAAGTTATTGAATTTGTGTTTACCCAACATAAGATATTTGGGGAATGGATGGATAGAGTAAATAAATTTACGGTGTATGGCTGGCTGAAAAAATATTTGTTGTTCTTGAAATGTTTTTATTATTATTAATTATTATTCCACTACATCTTGGTTAATACCCATTCTTTTTTGTTATACTTATTCTCATTAAAGTGGGTCATCCGTGCAGTATTCATAGTATCTGGAAAGTTTTGACTAACATAAGAAATCAATTGAATTAAACCCCTCGTTCTGATTTTTTAGGTTGGGAATTAAATGTAATTTTGGCCGAATTCGAAACTAGAACATTGCTATTAAAAACTCCATCAAAAGCCGTACGTTTAAGGATTGTTGGGATGCCAATGTGTTCTGACGAGACTTTAAGAGTTTGAGGTTGAGCGTAATGGTGCGCAGGGTAGATTTCTTACGAAAATGCGCTCGACTCTATGATCTTAGCTTCCCCATTGAACAGGACAAGTATTATTACGTGAACCTTTGCTCAAGAATTGTAAAGCACGTTTTAAAGTAATCTAAACACTGTTCCCAATCAGATGTATTTTAGACATACATGTAGATCTATGTCATCACCCCCTTCTCCAACAATTGTTTTCCGAGTGTACAAACTAGAAAACCATGGGCATCTTAACAGCTCGACTTGAGAGGGATGTAGCCTGAGCTTGAGCTTTATTTTTCTTTGCCTGTTACTCTTCCGTGCATACTAACAATTTAAACAAAACATTTCCCACTACATTGTGATTTTTTTTAAAATTGCAACAGCTATTAAGACGTCCATGGCTTATGAAGTAACGTTGCTATTTAATATAAAATACTATTTATGGCTGACATGAGAAAGTAGAAAAATGGAAAATGAGCTAAATTTCTGATGCATTCCATTGCTTTTTCTAACATTCAATTACCAAATTTAACTCCCTCTCCATTTGAACCCCTTCAATTACCATCACTTTTTGTCTCCTCGAAGTCCCGATTTTAGTTTATTGTTAATCGATGAATATACGCTCGTCAAGTTCGGAGTTGTCACCCAAATCTAACCTTTAGATTCAGCTGGCATTTTGTTGCTGCTTAAAAATGCAGTCGTTATTATTACCGCAGATGGGTAGCTCTCACCGAAACTGTCTTAACTCAAATACAAAAAAAAGCATAAAATTCGTGCGATTGATTGTTTAACTGTTACTAATTACAGTGTCGTTATGGCCGATTGTAGTTGCTGCACTTTTTTTTCATATTTAACCAAGTTGAATGAGGATGCATTTGTATAAATAAGGAACTTGAGTTTGTCAAAAGATGAATTAAAATTGTAAGCGTATTTAGCAGCTTTTGTTTCAAGATCCATGGAATTTATTATGCTACTTTCGTCTCAATTTGTATAAACTAGAGCTGTACCGAATATTTACTTCGGGGCCGAAATGTGGACTAAATATATAGCTATTCTGTCAAATTGTAGCAGACAGACCGAGAACGAAGTGGTCGAAACGGACTGAAGTCATCACAAAAATTAGGGGATAATTCAGAATTTTGTAAAAGTAGATGCCGGAAAAATTTAAATAAGGGAAAAGAAGGATATTAATATTGAAAAACAACCACTGTACACATCCTACTAGAGATGTTATTGGAGACCTTTTGTTTCGCCCTAGCAGATTGTCAGGGGCATTGAAAATGACTAAAATGCCAATAAATGCATACGTTTTAAGAAAGTGCTGGTTCCTTTTATGGTTTTTTATTACCACGCTTTCCTGCCACAAATCTGCTTTTATAAAATTTTGAATTATCCTCTAATTTTTGTGAGCAGTGCATATGCTATACATTTATACAAGCACAAATACACACTTGATGTATGCAAGATTATTGCTTAAATTTGAAATTTTAAATGGTGTCGGTAAACCTAAATGTATTTTGCACACTTCATATTCAGTTAAGCACAATGTAGTTTGTCCAATTATTTGTATTCAGGCGAATTCAGATCAATATGTATTGGACTATCTTGAATGTATTAACAATAGGGGTGCTCACGACACTAATCTTAACGTTTTAACCAAATTCCGATAACTTATGTTACAGACTTTCAGAGGTGAAAAGTTAACATGACAGGACTAATCAAGGCCGCAGGAATGCTCCTAATGCCGTTTCATAATTGGCTCCGACAGAATCGCAGCGCTGCCTGCCCAAGCTAGTCAACTAAACGAAAGCTTATTTTATCACGGATATCATTCTGAACGTGAGCACCCCAATTATAAGGATAATCCTAGAGCCAATTCCTTCAATGATAAGTATTTCTAAAAATTCTTTTAAAATATTTCAGCAAGCTTTATTCGTTTATTGGTGAAATGATCGAGCTACTCAAATCCTTGACATTTCTTTAGAAAGCAAATATGCAATAAGGGTACTCGGCCAACTACGCAAGTAAAGTTGAGGCTTGAGCATCAACCTCATACATGCAAAGTTGTACAGTTAGGTCATGCTCAAATGCCAATCTAAGTTGAGTTGCATTTTTTTTTTCCATAACACAAACTTGCATGCTCATAAATCAATCCTATGCACACCGTTTTCCTATGGCAAGTGAAAAAATCCTGAGCATGACAAATGCACCAATCAGGATTCAGAATTTCATTCCTCAAAAATATGCTCAGTTGTACGAGTACCCTTAACCAAATACAGTATTCACCATTTTATATGATTAGGATTGTTAACAAAGAGAACGTTTCCATGTTTCAAATTTCTATACATATCATGTTTAAAACTAATAACTTTCTCGTTCGATTGTAACAGAGAGGATGATCCCAAACATTTTTTCATGTTAGTATCAAGATGGCATTTGTTGCTGATCATTTTCATTCTTTGCTTGCTGCTTTCTTTTATCTGTGGAGCTGTTCACTTGCTGTCCCTGGTGCATGTTTATCCGCTGCAGCAGGTGACTCGCCCACTCTTCCTCGGGCACAGAATTAGCCCACGATGGGATAGAAGTTAGCGGTAGGTGAAATCCGGCCATTGCAGCTTTGATTTTATTAATGTGATCTGTAAAATAAGCCAGACAAACAAATGAAAGGTTTATTCAAACTTAATTATACCGTATAACTTTCAGACTCCATCTAGAAAACGGAACTATAGGCACATACCTTGATCCATAGTTGGTGTGGGTGTAATGGAACCTGCAGTTACACTGGAGCCACTTTCAAAACGCTGCAAGAAAAGACGGAAATAAGCTGACGTGCTTTTTACCAGTGATTGGGTATGTAACAGAGGTAGTATTTGCAATCATCGGCCAGTTAGATAACATAGTGGAACTTATAGGTTAGATGAATATACCTTACAGTACAGTATATGTGAGTACATAAGACCGTTCAGAGGTCACTTTAGGAAGAAGCTACTATTGAGCAAGGTCGCACGATTTGCACTAAGAATGTGGTTCCTTGGCCAATATATGCAAAGGAATATATTGTTTGTAAATCGAATGCTTGCATTCCACACAATTTAGAATATAAGTATTTAGGCGGTCCGTCTGGGAACGTCACATATACAGTGTATTGGCTATATATACCTGTTCTTCATTGCACATTAGTTTAGTTGAGTTATTCTGAATTTGTACATCCTCATCTTCATCGACACCATCAAGCACTTCATTAATCTGTTCATCCTCTCGCTGTCAGAATCAATGATATTATAAATGGGTACTCTCAGTAAACACGAAATAACGCAAAAAATAAAACGACGACAATGGTGTAATTTGACTAACAGCTTCTAAAGAAGGCATGGTATCATTTTCTGGTTCTTGAGGCAGCAATTCGTAGCCAGAATTTACAGGTTCCTCAAATTCAGATTCTGACCCGTTGTCAGAGTCGTAGTTAATGATTACTCCAGATGACATCGGCAAAGATAAGTCATCATTCTCATCTTCGTTGCAATTCCGACTCGGTGGATTATCAGTGACTGACGGTGCCATCATTACAACAAGTTAATTATACAATTATAGAAAATATTTCGTAACTTGCAACACAATCACAGTGTTTCAATCCTCTATCATGTAATTATAGTCGTCAAATAGTAAGCCGGCAGCCGATTCAAAGTAAGCTGATTAGTCGTACTGAGTTTGGGGACTGGTCAAAAAGTTCCTCGAAAAAACCTGTCAAAAGAGTTTTTCTTGCTGCGCGTTTTTTGCGCAATACAGCAGCCGTATTGCTCTGGGGACTCAACATGTGGATATCAATGCGCACCGCGTAGAACGCCGCCGTTTCCTGCACTGCGTCCATACGCAGCAGCGCAGCAACAATGGCGGTCGATAAAATGCCATGGTCTTGCTGATCCCGGCCCGACCTGTCATGAACAATTGGGGGCGCGGGGTCAATCAATTTAGGACTCAAGTTTGGCGAAAATTATTACAGGAGCGATTCAGGTAATTGAAAGCCATATTTCATACAACTTTTTTTATATTAGGCTTAATTGGCGAAGCTTTGAACTCACGGACTATAGTGCACGCGTGTAGCTCTAGCTGGTCAAAAGTGCATTTTCTTGGATTTTTTTGGCCATTTCATTTATATTAAGACAAATATATTATATACTTGCATAATATCAGGTATCCCAGCCGTCCTATAATTCCTATAAATTCCTATATTTTTGATGGTGTCCTATATTTCCTATAAATTTCGTGTAAAATTATAATAACATTGAGAATTTGAAGATTTAAATACTTCAAATTGAGTATTTTCAAATTTCCC
>JAQGCC010005780.1:0-11069 GCA_034698905.1 Xestoiulus laeticollis
TTTTTGCCAATGCGCATGCGTGAGGACGACGTTAATGGGTTTGTGGTTGAGGGGAGACGACAATTTCATTAGTTTAATGTGATACCACAACGTCTTTGTTGAGCATAACTTATTGATATACATTACGCATGTGTGTTTATACATGGTGGTACACTGTACAAGTAGGTGTAGCTTTGAAATACATGTAGCATAGCCGGCCCTATACAGTATAAGCAAGTATTTTCCAGGTTTTACTCAATATCCAACTATGGAAATAGCGAAAAACGAGAGCTTTTGGCCTACATGTATAATATAAGCCTATGTATATACGACATGACATATCATAAATTAGATATAGTACCTGGCGTTTTCATCCATAATTTATCACCTTTGGGAATATGCATGTACACACATCATCATGTTTGTCCGAAATATCCCATAAAACTGAGTGTATAAGTTATATGTGCATCATAGTGCATGTACTAGTATGTCTATTATAACATATATACAAGTATATGTATATAATGTACATTGCATAATTGTCCAATATTTGTGTAGGCCTGCTTCTGTTAGGGCCATATATACATGTATGACCATAAATGTTTTCAGACATGCATATAAGGAGAATATTATATTATATCAACCTGGTAGAAAATTTAATTATGACCATATAGGGAAAATCTGATAATATATGCATTGACATTGAGGGAAGGTAATAAAGTTATTACAATCAACATGAAATATCAATCACATTGGCAAAACTTTGGTGTTGGAGCAACGCCACCTTCCTGCCATTGATGATGATACAAAAAGACCTACAAGGAATTTCGTGAATCGCCACCAGAACACTGATAGCAAGATGGCGCAGCACATTGGCAAAGCTGAGGGGACCACTGCGGCTTCGTCTTCGATTTTGATCTAACCGCTCTGGAAGCGTCGCCACCACATAGCGACTGCACTCATATGATGGGGTATTGTCCCTGTAAATGGCCACCAACTCACCACGAATCTCCTTGACATTGCTCCCCTTCAAATGCAGGAACCTTATCACAGCTCTCAACTTTGCCAAAGTGCTGCACCATCTTACTATCGGTGCCCTGGCGGCGATTTATAGAAATTCCTTGGAGGACTTTTTGAATTACCATCATTGACAGAAATGTGGCTTTGCTCCGACACCAAAGTTTTGCCAATGGGATTGATATTTCATGTTGATTGTAATAACTTTATGACCTTCCCTCGTACATGTCTCAGAAATAAACCCCATATACAACAAGTAGTTAACACAGCGTTTGTACATACATGATTAAAATGGTTAAATGGACATAAAGAGTTTAGAACAATACACCAAAACCTGTAAATAGCGCACTACCTGACAGTAGCGATAACTCAGTTTGCAAGGATAATAAAACATACTGAACCCTTAAATAGCACACCTTATGGTTCGGTCCCAAGGTTCGGTTTGTTTTGTATGGTTCGGTTTGAGCTATTCACAGGTTTTGGTGTATATGGAACAGGATCTTACATATGTACATGTAAATTATATGGAATCAAACTCCATATAATTTAATGTATAGTTCTATTACATTACCAACTTATAACCATGCATTATCTCGGAAGCTACTTGAGATAGAAAATATCAATAAACTAGCTACATGTATTTCTTACGAGTTCACCAGCCTCTTGTGCTTGGCAAGCACATTCTGACATTTTTCTATCAAAAATCCACTTCAACCCCATTTTTCATAATCCTGTAGCGTTGGCGCGCCAAAAATGAATTTAGATCAAAGGGTTGAAGCGCGGTTAATTACGTTTTGGTTTTGGCACCGTCTTCCTATGATTTCCTTTAATATCTAATACTTAAAAACTCGCTAGATTGCGAAATTGGGTTGAAATCCCGCAGCTTACCCCCACGCAAAACCACTCGAGTTGAGTCCTGGAACCCGTTTTGCGAAGATTGGATGGCAAGATGCCATTGCTTGGCCGAGATACCATTGTAAAGGCTAATCTCGATTGGGTCCCCATTATAGAGGATTCTATAGCTGACTCTGCACAAGTTCTCATTAGGCAACTTCCGACGTAAAACGGATCTTCCGGTTAGGTCGTGGGCAAAAGAAAGCAGAAAGAATATAGTTGATTCGAAACTGGATAATTTGCCTTGGTTTGGTCGGAACTATAGGTATTTAAATGGATCCAATGGCAATTATGGCATCATTGGTCTGCAGCATATGCCGGCTTCACTTTTCCAGCAAGAATGTGCAATACGTGTGGATGCAAATTGGAATCGTCAAATGATGCCATGTGCTCTCGCAAGTGTTTGAAGCTGTAGGATTGAATTTGAAAAAAAAAAAGCTTTACATTTATTTTAGCTTTTCAGAATTCCTAAACACTTTGGAGCACGATCGATTGTGCAAAATGTGAAAATGTTATTTTCTTGATATATTCCGAATTGCTTTTTTCTTGTTGATGTTTGCGTCCAATTCTAGACCTGCAAGTCAACTTCATTTTTAAATCGCGTTCTTATCTATAAAAAAAATCCAGAAGTATTGTTTCTCAATTTGAAAATTGCGAGTCATTTATGAGGACCTTAAATTGTTTTCCCGGGTGGAAAAAATATATGGCCATATAGTACATGAGCACCATACGTTGAAAAAGCCTTCATATTTCATATAATGTACACCAAAACCTGTAAATTGCGAAGCTATAAAGTTAAAAAATGAAGATCACGAATCCCTCTGAAATCTGTGTTTATCATACACGTTTGAGGAGGGGGGGGGTTGAAGGAGAAACGATTAAAAAACTAGAACTTATTTTTTAATTTTTTTCACTGCTCTAAATATGTGTTTATGTATCATCGTCCTATTTATTTGTAAAAGGAGGGGGTAAACAAGAAAGCCGCGCAATTTTTTAAAAATAGCGACTTTTTACCCTTATTTGCGGATTATAACATAATCCATATCAATGCAACTGGCAATCTGCAGTTGCATCCTTGGTGGAGGTTGAGAAACTAATCCAAGTTGGTGGTGCAACCCTTTACTATCATTGGGTGTTCGCAATGTTGTTCTGCCAACAGGGAAATCATGTTCTCAACTTAAGTCATTTTTGACACCAGCTGACTGAAACTGGTGTGAAAAAGCGAGTAATTCGCCTTGTTTACGCACGAAAAACCTGCAAAAAAACTGCATTTTTTTACCAGAAACCTGAACATTTTGACACCAAAAAAAAAGTTTTTTGGAAGCTATTTTCCACAGTCTGACAGGTTTTTGGTTTGAATTGAGTGATCACGTGTGCCCCCTTTCAACCGAACTGAAACTCAAGTGTGAATGCGGAAATTCGACGTTTCCCAAAACGTGATTCTGTAATTGTGAGAAGAGTAAACAAACAACAGCCTGAACAAACACATTAGGCGCGAATAAAAGCTTGCAAAAAACCGCATTTTGACCCCAACAACCCGCAGGGGTTTAAAAGGCGTGACGTTTGACAGTCAGGGGTGTCACCTAGGAAGCGCCCCCAGGCGGCGGAAGCATGCACGAGGGATGCTGGAGAACGCGGATGTCCAAAGCCCGAACACACCTGAGGATGACCCCCTAATTACCCCGTTGGGGTAAAGAGGCGGGGATGAGGCCCGGTGATTATGAACCCATTATAGTGGGAATTGGTTGGATGAGACCCCGGAGGCAACACATTATTAATGGGGGACACCAAGGGTTTTTGAATAGCATCCCTTGCTCACACACACCCTCTAAAAAAAGTTCCTAGGTGATGGGAAGATTTTCAACCCCAATGATGAATCTTAAGGATTTTCCACCTGGTCAGATTTATAGAGTCCGGCATCGTAATAAAATCTAATCAAAACAGGAAGATTGCGGGATAATGACTTGGGAATTTATGTGACTCAGAAGATGATTTTGGTGAAATGCAGTCAACATACAGTAGAATTCTTAGCAAATCAAATAAGGCTGATTAAATAATATTAGCTAGTAGAGGTTATTAGGTAAGAGAGGGGGAACTTTTTGATGATAAGATTTTTCAATGTATCTAAAAAATGCATGCAATTGTTATAACGGCTAATTTGCCCCATCCAATTCTCATTTTTTTAATATTGGAATAACCTATACAGTTTATGCAGGAAGTGAGTTACCCGACAGGGGAAATTCCCTTGTTATTACTCCTCTAATTTCATTGCTACTTGTGTGTGTATCACTCAGAAGCACAGCACGTATTGTCACTGCAGAATGATGTGGCCAAGCTGAAAAACGAAAAACACGTCCAGAAAACTTTGGACAGTCATTTGTTCCACGTATAAACTTTTTGTACATGTAAAACAATAAATATTAACTACTGAAATACTCTGGGTCATTAAAATGTTATGAAGTATTAAGAAAGAGAGGTTATTAGCTAATAGAGGATTAGTTAAGAGGGCTTTTACTACAGCAAAACCTGTAAATAACGTCCCTCTATTTAGCGCACTATCTGGAAGTATCGTTCCTCACAGCCCGCACGGATCAATTTTACAGAACCAGCTGATCCTTCCTTACTATAATGAATGCAAAATGCTTTCAATTCCTAAGAATGTGCTGTTAAAACTAAGTCCATGTAGAATTGTGGGAAGCTGAGAGGGTATTTTTTGAGAATCTCTGTGGAAGAAAGCTGAAACGACAACATACGAGGAAACCTTTGTGAATGGGTAGCAGACTAGGTTACATAACCTCAACAACACGGAAGATTCCCAGTGGCTAATGCGAAACACATGTAGCTTCCTAACCTTAACGGTTGCTGGATTTAAGAGCGAATACCGAAACGAGTTCAAACAGAAGCATACATTATGAAAAACAGAAAAAGAATGCTAATTTCTTTTCGTTTCAAAAGAATTATGGCATTCACCTTAATTATCTTGAGATTACTGAATCACCTCAAGTGGAAAACCCACCCACGAGTATTTTTTTTAATAAGTTGACATTGATATGAAAAGGAAAGATCATTTTGGACAGGTTCATCTGTAAACATGCTACAGTGAATACATGCAGCTGCAAAACAGGGAATTTCCCTTTTTTTGAATCTTTCATGAGTCAATAGCTATTAATCGACACTATTTACACAGCTGCAAAATAGGGAATTTCCCTTTTTTTGAATCCTTCATGAGTCAATAGCTTATTAATCGACACTATTTACACAGCTGCAAAATAGGGCATTTCCCTTTTTTGAATCCTTCATGAGTCAATAGCTATTGGTCGACACTATTTACACAGCTGCAAAATAGGGCATTTCCCTTTTTTTGAATCCTTCATGAGTCAATAGCTATTGGTCAACACTATTTACACAGCTGCAAAATAGGGCATTTCCCTTTTTTTTGAATCCTTCATGAGTCAATAGCTATTGATCGACACTATTTACACAGCTGCAAAATAGGGAATTTCCCCATTTTTTTTCAATCTTTATGCATGTGTACATGTGTAGATGATGTTATTAGGTATCACAAGTAAAGTTTAATTGCTCTATACATTTCCCTGACATTTTTGTTTCCATGTTTGACATTTTTGATTTCATGTTTGATATTTTTTGCAATTACTTTGTTAATATTCCCTTAAAAAATCATTGGGACTAATAGAAATTTTTAAATATCACTTTATGAAGGGTTTATGTCTGGACCATCACATTTTGTTATTTTAGAGAGGATATTATTTTACACAGAATTATTTAAGACAGGTTTTACTGTAATGCATAAAGAAAACATCTAGTTAAAGAGGTTACAAAGTGAGCGCATACATAAGTATTTTCACATGTTTTAATTTCTTATATAACAATCTATCTTCTGAAATTTTAAATTAACATGACAAGTTATATTCTTTATGAGAGGGTCATGACTGCTAGTATGTCACTTGTACACAAGCTCATAACATTGCATGGTAATTGATATAATAATTAATTTAATAAATCCCCTTAAAAAATGGATAAGTCAAGGTTTCATCCTTTTAAAAATGAGTATTCTTTGTTAAATTTCCAATTGCATGACGTTATACATGTCAACAAGTTTCATCAACACTATCTTGACCTAGTCCAAAAATTCTAATTTGGCAACGCCTTCACACAAAAAGTGCAAACTCATTATAATAACATTTACCTTTAGATAAATCATCAGCCCACTCAGTTTATTTATATTTTTCTCATCTTCTGTAAACTAAAATAACGCCCTTGAAACTTTTATGGAATCACATCATTGCACATTTGGTAAATGATTGAGTCTCAAGTATGTTGAACACCTCAGGCAGTCAGCCATAAGATCTATACCCACAATATTAACTTTTTCGAAATGTCACTCCAGTGTACTTGAAATGAATGAAAGTAAAAGAAAAACAAAATAATACAGTGGACTCAGCTTAATAGGGTCACGGATAATAAAATCATCTGCTTATAATATTCAAAATCGCCATGACCTGGACACTCCAATGCAAATTACATTTTAACATACGAGCTTTTGATTAGCTTTTATGTGTCAGGCCATATTTTTCTGTTATGTGCTTGTACAAGTTATAAACATAGCATGAAACTGCAAGGAAAATGGAAGGATTTAAGCCTGAAACAGAAAATGGTCATTTTAGAGCAGTTGATAAATTGCATAAAACGAGTCATATGAATGTGGCCTGGGTCAAACATGATCTTATTAAGTGGAGTCAGTTGTCCTGAAATGAAAAATAAACCCCTGTACCACAGTTGCACAAATGGCGCTGCTTGAGTCCAAGCTTCGTATCAAGTCCTTGGATTGGTACCACAGATAGTTATATCTGAGCATCAGATTAAGGTTGGTCAATGAGGTACCTTGAGCAGCAGTTTTAAAAATGGCGGAATAAGATAAATTTCACGTGCACCATGTTGCCAGATTACAATTCTCATTTTCCCCTAACAATCATTGCTGTAGAGATACCAATATTGATAGGGAATTCTGTGATATTTTCGATTTCTTGCCTGGAGCTCCATCTTCGATTAATGTCCACAATTTGACAACTGTGGTACCGAATTGGCTCAAATTTCGAGGTTCATTTCATCTGAACAGAAGCTTAAGGTGGGAAACTGTGGTACGGGGTAATTTTTTGCAAAGGTGTTTCTAGAAAATACCATGTTGTCTAGTGGCTATTGGATACACAACCTTCACCAAGGAGGCTCAGATTTGTTCCATGCAAGCATGAGAAGCTTTTTTTACTGCTGGGTGTCTTAATTACTGCAGCACAGACCAAGTGAAATTGACTGGACCCCACCACATCTTAATTGGTGCTGGATATAGGGTAAAAAACAATTGATTTACAGACACAGGTACATCACACATTTCTATAGGTAAACCCAGAATGACGTTCTTGTTAAGTTGGTTGCTGTATTTGTAAGTACAATACCTGAAAGGCAAAAGACTGATGAAGACATTAACAATAAAAAGTAACAATTTCAATAGCAGCACTCATGAACTAACAGCTTAATTAAAAGAGTGTAAAAGTAAGGAAATTTTTGAAATACAAAAGGTTAAAATTATTGCTATAGGCCACAAATCTTAAGGGTAAAAACAGCGTGAAGCATGACTATAGGAATGGCATTCATTGTATAATAAATCCAGAAAGCATACCTGTGATTCTCGATGCAACTGCACATAGTGGAGCATGGCTGCAAAGAATGGAGCATGACATTATTCCAGGATACAAACCCGTTGGTTTTTTGAGGAATGTTTCCTGAAATCAAGCGCTGTGATTGGTTAGCCCATTCCCTCGTTTTATCGGCTGCATTTTTGGCGGCCAACCAATGAGAACGTTTTATTTCAGAATTTCATTCCCATGCTCCACTATGTGCGAGCATATCAAAAACACCATGTTTGATTATAATAATTCATTCCAGAATGAGTCCCATTCCTATGGCCATGCTTCACGCTGTTTTACCCTAAGTGGTAGTGGACAGTAAATGCACGAAGCCAGTATTGGACAAAAATGAATTGGAAATAATTATGAGAAATCACAATTATTTAATTATGTTTTAGTTGCAATGGTTAATCACTGATATTTCAACTTTATAACTACATGTATATTACTTTAGTTGTAGTTGGAATCAAACAACTAAGTTTTTTTTGTTGAGAGTGTCTTCATAGTTATTGATTGATAACTAGCAATCTGATCGTGTTGAGACATACACACATATATGCAACAAAGGAGTAATTTCAAACAAGAAATCTAAAGCAATTTTTAATGTTCTAAAACACAGCAGCGGTCCATTTGTCATGGTAGCAACCTGTCGTCATGGGTTTCATCGGTCCCAAACATTTCTCATTTACCTATACTCCTATTCTACGTGGGTGGGGGTTGTCAGACAATAAAACAAACACAATTTAGCCCATTCCCACTTTAAAGGGTCCCTATCGATCACCGTAGCCTGGCAAGCGTACCCATAGCGCGTTACGCTGTCAACGGTGCCAGCTTACGATGAATGACGGTGGGCCATAAAAGCGTTCGCTATACCAAAACTCATGAATCATGGTAAAAACTTTAATCACGGTATAAGGGGGCTCTTGTAGGCAGTCAGCAACAGACGGATATTACGAAAATCGATTTTTGCATGAAAAAAAAATGAGGGGGTAAAAAAAACGAGGGGAAAAAATTGAAAAAAAAAATCGCCCCAGGCGCAGGTGGGGGCTGAAAAAAATGGGAGAGGTCCCATTGTTTCACAAGAGGTATGCATATGCATAATATGGGAAACAATGAGAAAGCCCCAATGAGGAACTGCACAAGTTTTTGTGCCCCCAAGCTCAATTTTTAAGCGATTTTTTGTGTCCCATATTCCGCCAGGGGTTACAGAGTCGATGTTGAGAACAATATGGTACTTCAACTATGGTGGGAAATGGGAACCCACAAGGGCTTCAAAGTAGTGATAGGGACCCTATACAATGAGACCTCTAAATAGTTTTCAATATAAATGTAAAGCACTACCTGTAAGTATAATGTACTGTCAGTTGTTATATACAATGTAATACAGTGAAACCTCTAAATAACGTCTCTCAATATACTACCCAAACTACCCAAAAGTGTCACACCCTCACAGTCGGCATGGGTGTGTGTGTGTGTCATCACTTTAGCCAACCTTCAAATAGCCCTATCCCTCCAAGGAGTGCATGGGGTGCGTTATAATCACCGGTTTCAATGTACATCAAAATTACATGTGGAAATTCCATTCAAGTCCATTACATTGCTTGGAAAAAGTTGACAGAACTGTACTTTACTCCTCTATTAGTATTTTCTGGCTCGTGGCACGTGGCATTGGTGAAGGGGAGGGATCCTGAACTAACCTCAAGTTTCTAGGCGAGAGATAATTTGCCTAACCAAACCTAACCTATAGCTTATATCGAGGCCTTCATTTGAGGCTAGAAAATTAGACAGAGGAGTAAAGTAGACATTAGTTTTTCCAAAAAAATGAATAGCTGTAAGTCGCATAATTGATTTCAACTTAAAGTTGCAAGCCGATTTGCATAAAACAAATCCAAATTCGTATCATGAGCCCTGTTTTCAACTTCATGCAGAATTGCAGATTTCAAATAATGTTCAACCCAATCGGTTTCTAGCTAATCTACATGTTTAGGTGGAAATCCATCCCGTGTTTACAGGTTATGCATATACAAAATCAAGAGTCACATAATGCATGTAGATTATCGAGGATAGGATATACAGTAGTTTCATGTTGAATAACAATATACTAGGAAAAGAAACACGAAAATCTCATATACATGTATTTATTCACAAATATTCAGTAACATTGAAAAGAAAAAGTCTGGCAATACTGAATACAGAGCACCCATCAGTGCATGCATGATTCCAACCCTAAAACCCCAGTTTGAGCCTCCTATAGCTACGACTTTTAGGAAGGTTTTTATAGTTTCTCTTTCTTCTAAACAAGGTATTGCTTCTAAAGCAGGACAGGGAACCTCTTTAATTGTGTGTACGAACCAAATTTCGTTGGCGGGTAAGTAACACAGGTAGAACAGTTTTTACGACAGTTTTATGTTTCGCAAACGATTTTGTTTTCGTTTCGTTATAAACTAACTTTAATCCTTTTAAAGGAAAGCGAGCCATGGTTGAAACAAACTCTTTAAACGTTGAAACGCCACAGTTTGGAATGTGTGTAATATTAAAGAACTTGCGTCTTAAGGTGGTCAATTAGATAGGCTATATACACCAGAAGAGAAATGCACTTCAATGTGTAAACTTCACTTTCCAATTTTAAAGTGTCCCGCCTTCCGTATATACTACTATATACACGAGTCCCATTATTTGTTTCGCTATGGATCACTATACATTGTGCATGTAGAAGGGATCCATAATCTTGCAATGCTCATAGTTTTTTTTATTATTAAAACCTTTTTATTAAACTCCACATGAATGGCGCTTTTCTTGCAGGTTGTTTGTTTGTTTCAACTTCTTTGAGGTCATTTTTGACCAACTTTCACACGTCCTGGAGAACTGAAATTTTGTGTGTAGACTCATGGTACATTTTTATCAATAAAATTTTAGTACATTATATAGTGCGTTGAAACTATCAGGACCAAAAAGTTGCAATTTCACATGTAAAAAATGCATTCAGTAACGTCAATGTAGACACTGGGCGATGGCGTCAAGGAATTTGCTTAGAGACGACAGCCGATTATGCATTTGGGTAACATGTAAACATGTAAAAGGTTTTACACGAAAAACCAAGTTTTTTAACAACTTGTTCTCTACATATATTTGAGACCGCTTGATATTTTTCACTCGGATAATCACAGTTACATTACTCCGTGATAGAAAATTGTAAAATACATTATCAATTTAGTACTATTTTTTTGCATTTTACCGGTACTGTATGCACATATAGTATAGTATATGCAAGGAAGGGTTTTTGAATAAAATAAAAAATTCGAAGTCTCAAGGCTTGTAAATTCTCTGCCGCCTTATACCCTAATTTTAAAATATGCATAAAAGTACTTGTATAAGTCGTTATTGGTGGATTGATTGTAGTGTAATGGTTTAAAGAACTTATGAGGCGTCCGATATATGGATTAGGATTTGTACTATCTATACACACATATACATGTA